>JAFIRS010001961.1:0-268584 GCA_018342105.1 Gonioctena quinquepunctata
AAGCAAATGTTCAAATGGACCACCATTTTGTTCAATAAACAATTGGCATCTCCGTATCATAGACTGTCGCACGCTTTGGGATATTCCTAGTGTATCCTGTATTAACGTACATACTGCTAAAATTATTGCCGTTAAATCTCCCACATATTCTACAGGTGTTTCATACACTAGGGATTTGAGGTATCCCCACAAAAAAAGTCTAGTGAAGTTGAATACGGAGAACGTGCAGGCCAATGTATGGGACCTCGTCTACCTACACCGATCATGGAATGTTTGATCAAGAAATTGACGAACGATTCGTTGGAAATGGGCCGGAGCTCCGTCATATTAATACCACATTCTTTGACGAACCAATAGAGGTACGTGTCCAAGTAGCCCAGGTAAAACATGTTCAAGAAACACTCGGTAGTTCTGCCCTTCCAAACGGGGAGGAAGATTTTCGATAATTCCGACCCAGATATTCACTGAAAAATTTTGTTGGTAGCCTTTTCGAAACATTCCATGCGGATTTTGTTCATACCATAAATGGCTGTTCCTACTATTGAAATATCCACCTCTTGTGAAACATGCCTCAACCGTGAATAGAACATGTCTAGGAAAGTCGTTTGCTCCTTCATACATCCTCAAAAATGATTCACAAAAAAATCTACGAAGGCCATAATCACCAAGATCTAGGGCCATGACTTTCTGCAGGCGAAATGGATACAATAGTTGTTCACGTGCTACCCGACTTACTGTTGACTGTGACACTTGTAACCTATACAAAATAGCCAGAGTGCTGGTTGAAGGATCTGCTGCTGATCGTTCGAAAATTTGTTCTTCCGGAACATTATCTCTTCTTGTTCTATTCGCACCACAATGGTGTTTACTGAATTCAAAGGATCCCGTTGCCTCCAATAGTCGATGCACAGCTATAAAAGTAGTGGAATGTGGATGATGTCTGTTTGGATATCTATGTTGATATTATTCAGCAGCGGATCTGGCATTTTTCCCTGTTTCATCATAAACCAAATGCATATCTGTATATTTTTCAAATGAATAATCCATTTTGGAACGATGTTCAGTGACTGAAATGATGACAGATGACTAAACAATAATACAAACTGTTTTGGGTTACTTTCAATTATGTCTAATGTAGGTATCGATATATCAGTGTGTTTCTACCGGGAACAATGAAAAAAGGCTACGTTTTTTTTTTCAGTTCCAAATTTCGTGAATGTTTTATGCATTGATCAGTGATGTACTGAACAACGTACCACAAACTAGCATGAAAAGCTCGACTTTGTAACTAGTTATCACGAATCCAAAGAAATAATTTAAGTAGATATTAATACACAATAATTATTTTTCTTCATCAAAAACATGTTGATTGGATAATATTTTCCTAGATAATTCAATCAGAAATGGCTTTGATAATGATACTCCAACAAATTAAGAGTAATTTTCTTCAGTTTTTCGCAAAAAATATTTCAGACCTTCTCTCTAAGTGGAGTATTATGAATTTGTGGTTGGGTTTATTTTTCAGTTGATCAGTCAAAACAATCATATGCAATAAAGTATGGTAACATATCAGTGAATCCACGACATTGATTCGATCAAATGATATGATGACTGAAAAAATGGAGTGATCGGTCTCATTCTGACTCATCCGTACTATGTTTCTCATTCTCCAACATTAAAAATGTTCAGGAGGTTGACACATATTCCGATATATTGTAAGAAATTAGCATTATGCGATTATTGCACATAGGAAGTTATGTCTCTACTAAAGAGTTTTTCTCAATTATCTCAGAAACCTCCACTTTCGGGCACATGGAATGTTGTGACTTTCAGGTTGAGTATCGACGAGCCGATCTGTTGTCAAACGCTCATTTGTTCATTCACTTGTCCCAAGAAAATATGAAGGAACATATAACCATATAGCATCGTTACTACGCCACTGGTTATCGAAAAATCATAAATTCAAATTAGCACGTTGATGAACCTCGATTAGTGAACCAAGTTTCAAATTTTTTCCTTCACGATTTTTGGAGAAAACAAATTGAATCTTATTTTTTTTCGTACTTTCGATACCCTGTATCTCAGAGGGGATGCATTTTAGAACATACCTTGATAGCAACTTTTCACCTCATAGTTTGTCGGTCTTATTGTGACTCACCCTGTATAATAAAAATAAATGTCGATTCTTTGTGAGCGCATAACGTGAGAAGGGCTGGACCGATTTGGGTAATTCGTGAAAGCACGAGGTTATGCAAAAAAATAGGAAAGTTGTCCGGATATTGGGAAATTCGGGTTCCTAAATGGATATTTTGGCAAAAAAAAGGCTATTGAGTCATTTAAAACCAAAGATGAATCAGCTCAGCGGTTACACTGTCGCCTACCATGCAGAAAGTGACAGGAACAAATCCCGGTAGGGGTTTTATTTTTTTTTCTTTTATAAAAACAATGATGAACTGATTTTACCAATTGTTTTTTGAATGTTCGTAATAATTCAAATGAAGGTTTCAGGAATATATATAATATATATATATATATATATATATATATATATATATATATATATATATATATATATATATATATATATATATATATATATATATATATATATATATATATATATATATATATATATATATATATATATATATATATATATGTTCGTGTTGGTGAGCTCATAATTTGAGAATTTGACAATTTTTTTTCGGAATACGGGATAACGCGAAAACGGGATAACGCGAGAACGGGACAACGAAATAATGGGAAAACGTAATAACGGGATAACGGGATAACGGGAGAACAGAATAACAGAAAAAACGGGATCACTGGAAAATGGGATAACGGAAAAACATTCAACTCGGTAACGGAAAGCAGGCAGATCAAAGGCATAACCTAGATCGAACAACACAATGAAAACACAGGAAAGACGAAATTCTATGTTCAGGAAAAAAAATAGGGAATATATACATGTATGCTATTATATATATATATATATACAGTAGAAAAATAGGCGGGTTGGTATACTTCATCACCATGTTACATTTGAAATTCCTACGTGTGATATTTTCTGAGAAAAATGCTATGACTGACAGACCAACACTATATCTTTATTAATTTTGATGTACGGTGGTACGTTACTCCTAAAAAGGCTATTATTTTTTCTATTCACCAGGAGAATTGTTCTGAATAAACAAATGTTAGATAGGAAAAAAACGAGGGGTTGAAATCACGAACCCTTCCTCCACAATATATAGTATAATTTTAGGTTATATCCATATCCAGATCTACATTTCGAAGACAGCTGTCTTCATCTTCAGTGTTAAAAAAAAGCTTGAAAGGAGAACATTGTTCAAATCTAACTTGATATGCATCCCCTTACTGTAACAGTGGGATCGTCGCGATGATTATGAATCGAACAAAAGTGGAAATAGGTTTTTCTCCACAATGGAATGTGCCTGCTTATTATTTCTTCATCTCAACTATGTTTTGAACACAATAATACCTTTCAAGCTTTTTTGTAACACCGAATATGAAGACAGCTTGTCTCCGAAATGTATATTTGGATTCATATATAACCTAAAGTTATACCATACATCTATTTTTCCCTATCCCAGAACTTCACTTAGAGCATGGACTATTTTCACTTTATGTTCGATAGTTACCAACTGTTGAAGAAGATTCTATTTTTGCCTAAAAGTGTGGTAGTTCAAAATCTCACCTTTCCTCTCATTCATTCATTATATGCTAATAGTGTTTGTTCTATCCTGAGGCATATATCTGCTAACATGTCAATAATTGTTTTTGTTTCAGAGGAACACTTCCAAAATTGCCGAATGAATAGTTCCACATTTGACGATTGTGTTAAAGACGCTTTGAATGAACTCAGGCCATATTTCAGGGATGGTGAGTAGATATAATTGTCATTATAGGCGTTTCGAAGATATGGTCAATCGAAACCCAATACCAATGAATATTCACAAATCAGAATATCTCATGTATCCATGAGAGTTTGTATTGAGTATAATTGAAATTTCACAAATCGGACAAACAGTTTCATCTCTACAAGCAGTAGTAACTCATATAGCTTTATACTAGTCAGTCCATTTTCCATAAAGTTATTTTATGCATATTCGGATTCCGGATATCAATATCAATTTTCCCCGAACCATTGTCATGTTTGAAAAAACGTTGTTCACAACTAAATATATAAGGAAATATTGTTTCTATTACAGGATTACCAGAATATGGAATCGAACCTTTCGATCCATTTTACGCAGCTGAAGTTCCCCAAAAAATGAGCAATCCTTTTCTCAATTACCGACTTGTATTAAGGAACGTAACAGAAAGTGGTTGGACAGCCTCCCAAGTAACAAAATTGAGGTAGGTAAAATGTTGAAAAGTAGAAAATAAAAGAAACAGTGAGTAAAGAGTTCTCCCAGTACTACTCCCAAGCGTCGAAGTCCATGATAATATTTAGTGATACCCTTTCCGGATCGTTCTAGTCCGTAGTGCTCTTCTTTATTCTGGTAAAAATGTGAGGATTCTCACTCAGTCTGCAGTATCCTGTAGTATTCACGACCCCATACATATGTGTGGGATAATTCTTAAGAACTAGTCCACATAACACCCTCGTCCTTCATACAAAGCAGTGCTTATGTGCTCTGAAGTGCCAGATTTAGATTCAATGAGCCCAACAAGCATGAACAAAAGATTGAGACATTTACAAAAAAATAAAGAAAACATCAAAGAATGATTCAAAGTGAAATTCATTTTTAAGAAAAAAAATGAAGTACTTCTCGTGGTATCTGACAACACGAAAAGACAACATTGCAAGAGAATCGCGTATAAAATTATCAACAGCTGGAATACTGCGTCCGTTCCAAAAAATATACACTGGAAATTTCGAATTAAAATAAGGTATCAGATACTTTTCTAGTTAGACTCACAAAAGACAAAGGCATTCCAAATGAAAACTGAACTTCAAGTCAATACCAGCCTAACAAACAACTTTCGGGTGGGGAAACTAGAAGAACTGGATCATCACGGTCAAGATTCCTGATAGTGAATACTGATAGTTTTGCAATTGAATACTTCAGAAGGTGGGAGAATATTACGAGTTGCATCGAAGTTACGATGTTTCCAAACATGTTGTGTCTTATTTTTGATTATGTTAGATATATAATTTGTTTGTGAACTTCTTGACAGTTGTTGAAATATAAAACGGCAGAAAAAGTTATAATCAACAGATAGATAGATAGATAGATCTTTGTTTTACAGTAGACAACAGGACTTTGTATAGGAATAGTCGAAATTCACTTAAATCTAGGTAAGTACAAAATTTGAAATCCAGAACAATATATTTAAAACACAAAATAGAATTTGAAAGTGTAAGAACTAATTATAAATCCAGAGTCTGGACCAATGTACCTAAAATTCTTTTAAAATATACATAAAAAAATTTATACAAATTTCCACACAAGACAGTACAGTTTCAGGACATAAACTCTTCAACACAATAGAAACATTTTTCAGTAAATATGCTCGTATTTGTTTCTTCAATATGTTTGTACTTTCACTTTCTTCAATATTGTTTGGCAGTTTATTGAATACTCTGGGCACCATAGAGAATTGAAAGATATCAAGGTCATTTTTAGGTCCGGCATTGAGTTTATGTCTATCTTCATTGGTACTGAATAGAGTACCTTTCTGAATATACGGATAGTTCAAAAATGATTAACGAAGGAACCATTGAAATTTTATAGTTTTGTTTCGAAAAACAGTTTTACAACTTGTACGGCCGATATATTGACGAGATAATGCAAAACTAGCTTTTGAGCTATGAAACATCATGTGAGGATACAGTTAAACCCCATAGACATATAGCATATCGTAATCTACTGTCAACTTGTGCATAATACAAGTTGATTCATTTCTATTACCTTCGTAGTGGTTCTGAATTGATATGATACTGAATTAAGTTTGGATATTAGTGACTGGCAATGATTTTGCCAGTCCATGCATGAATCAATTTGAAAACCAAGGAATGTTACACAATTACTATCACTGGATATATATATATGGTGTTGATGAGCCATCTGAGCCAAATGTATGATTTCTTCACATCATTTTTGACGGTTATGAAACCTCATCGATTTTGTTTTTTCCTCATTGAGAAACAAGTGATTTGCAGAGTACCATCCATGTATCTATAAAAACGATATTATATTTATCTTTGAGGTCTAAATCAGATTTATCTGTTATAATAACAGACGTATCATCTGCGCATAGAGTGAGTGTTGCCGGTATCGATAAGTTACTCAAATCAATTGATTTGTTGAAAATATAAACAGGATGTTCATAAAATCAGATGTGGAATCATCTGCGACTGAAAGATAAACTTTAGTCACTATCTTCCATCGTCAAGATAACCTCTTGTGGGGTATTCATGTTGAAAAGGGAAACATTCCCTTTACTCAAATCATTTATGAATAGGATAAACAATACTGGGCCTCTAACAGAATTATGATTTTTAACGATAATACATATATTGTTTTCAGTATTTCGAATGGTTTGATATACAATCCAGTGATATCCCTGATACTATATTTGTCCCACTCCTCAAGTAGAAGAGAATGACTGACACAATCGAACACCCTACTTAAATCACGAGTTTTTTTCCAAATGCTACGTTGGTCAGAGAGGCCGATATTTGAAAAAACGCATATCTGAATACGAGAGGGACACAAAAAGAACTTCATGCCCAGATTCCCACAGATCTAGTAGAACATATTAGAGAAAATGGTCATACTTTTGATATCCCAAACCCCATCATCCTTGATAAAAAACCTTCCTCAACATTACTGAAATTAATATTATTATTATTATATAAGTCCACTTGAAATATCGTGACGTTGCCCATCTTTATCTTGAAAAAGTTTTATACCACGGTGTGTTGACTCTTGTATGTTTTTAATCTTATTAAATTTTTTTGGCAATTTTGTTTGTGATTTCTATCAAAGTTGTGTAGAGGGATTAGGTGTGTTCATATCGATCAATTGGTATTCCACCAAAGTATTTCGAAGATTTTTAAACCCGCCAAATTGGCCTGTCAAATATGAAACCAATATTTCCATGACAATTTTACGCCAATATCTCATATTAAGAAAATTTTCAATTGATATACTGTATCCATATTTCCATGAATATTTGACTTCCAATCAATAATTACCCATATTCACAATATCAAACCGAAGTTGTTTCACTACTGGGATTGTGAACTGATTTCACAATGTCAATTCTTCGAAAAAAACAAACATGAAAGGTTCAGTTTAATAAATAAAGTTTTTCAATCCAGAGGCTAGTTGTCATATTCCTCATCACTTTCATCCGCTTGTCTCCATCTACGTGCGCATCAATAAACGTGAAATGTATTAAATTCCAGGACCGACTTCACGAAAGAGCAAATGGTTATCACACAGTTTTTCCCAGATAAGCGCCTGAATGGTTCCTATGAGATAGAAGGAACATTCTTCGGCCAGAAAGTTCGTAATCAAGGAACTTGGGATTTGGCTCTATTCGATTATATTCAAACTTTAACGATATCGAGAAAAGGAGCAGGACCATCTGCTCCACTGAAGACTGCTCCAATCAAAGTCAAATGTAGTATACTGTCCTGCAAAAAACTTGAATTACATATAGGTAATTTGGCTGGAGGGAGAACGATAGTAGGTGAGTACTATATGATAATTCTAGATTCAGATGAAAACACATGAAATTGGAAAAAACACTTTTAGTTAGTGAGTTTATATCATTTCCTGATATAAATTTTTTTTTCTCGAATATGGTCACTCAAAAGACATTAAATCGAAGGTTATGCCAAGTTTTTTATATCTACAGTGTTTATGTGAATCATAGAAACATCGTAACACACATCCTTTTTTCGAAGTTTTATGGATGTATATGTTAACTATCAATTCACTTCGAATGGTGGACAGACGAAGGAATTCTCTATTATAACACATATCAATATACCTACATAATGTTGAAAACAATGTAAATAAATGCGAGGCCAATATCAGCCAACTTTCCGGCTCACCTGATTGAAAAGTACTATCTGAAATAATGATCGATCCAAATGATTATCCTTTAAGATAGGTAATATAATGTTCTTATACCATAGGGAAATTGATAAAAATTATGGATCACTTGCCTTTCTCAAGGATGATTAATTATATCTAGGTACAAAAACTTAGAACTAAACTGTTTCAAATTCATAAAATTCTTGAACTCGTACTGGTGATGTCACAGTTCTTGCTACGAGCATGAACTTGTCCCAAATCATCTCTAGAATCGCTAGAAGTATTCGAATTTAATGGGTTATGTTAGGTTTTAAGTGAGTGGGTCTCACGACCTTCCACTGCGACCCGTGAGGATCTATTGTGGCTCACATCAATTCATATTTCACCGGCTTCTTTACGGAGCCAATTAGTTTACCAGGTGAATGATTTTTTCAAGTCCGATGGCAAGAGTAAGGCTCTGCCAAACGTGAAAAACCTGATTCTGTTCGCGACAGGGCAGGCGCAAAGTATTTGCTCTGCTCTTTCGTCATCTTCAAAACAAAGACGGCATACCGGATTTTACGACAGTGGTGATGAAGGCAGCAGTGGCCAGTAAGTAGGTCTGTTAGACAAGGTAAGTCATCTCTACTGGAAACAATTGTTTGGTGACGTTTTTTGAAGGATTTATAAATGCCTTGGAATGGACTTCGCCGTTGAAAGAAAGTGGAGTTAGGTCTTCCAGTTTCCTTTTCCTGGTGGAGGGTACTGTTACAGTTTTTCTGGGGTTGACAGATATCTGTTCCCTCTGGCACCAACGGCGTACACCATTCATCGATTTTTGGAGGATATAAGAAGCTACCGTCTCCGACGTTGTCCTTGCCAAAATGACATCAGCATACTCTTCAAGTTCTACACCTCTTCTTTCGAGGACATCAAGTAGGTTGTCCATCAGGAGGGACCACAGAAGAGGTCATAGAACCCCGCCTTGTGGGCAACCCCTGTAGACCATGAACCCACTGGCTCGTTTTGTAGCGATGTAGTAGCTTGATTACTATCGTTTCGGACGTCCATCGTCCTGATGTATTCGAAAGGTTTTCACGACGTTTCGAATGCTTGTATCTGCAATCGTCTTCAGACTGACAAGTTAAGGTGCTACTTGTTAGGTACTTTTGTTCAATTTGTTTCTTTCTTGGGAAAGAATGATATAAGTTGTCATAGAAACAATATAACAATTTAAGAAGGAATCAAGGAAATAAATATATGAAAAGAAAATCAATTCCTTTAAATAATCAATTACAATTTGATTCCAAAAAGAAGTGTTTACAGTCCACATTCTACAATATTTAACATGGTCCTCCATCGCACGAATATCTATTGAAGTTAAGAAGTCTCCAGCTTTGGGCATTGAATCGGAGAGGAACACCGAAGTCAAGAGATTCTGTGAGTCCGTTCAATTTCTATATTCGAAGATTCTTTTGCTATTGAACTATTTATGTGTTCTGATGAGTGGTACTATCAGGTTTTGAGTGGATTGCAAGATTGCTGACAATCCTCGATTCCATTTGACAGTTCTATTGACAGGTGTATTTCTATTTCGGGGATATTGCTATTGTAGTCCAGGAAATATCGTTGAATTTTCCATTATATTACAGACAATCTTCGATTTCATCTGACATTTCAATTGACAGTTGTAGTTCTTGGATATTTGCCATAGTCCAGGAATTATAGTTGAATTTTTCATTATTAGTCAGATCATTAGTTAACATTCTCAAAATGGAAATTTCCGAAATGAGAATAAAAAGAGGTCAATTTAGAGGTTCTCTGACACGATTCAAAACATTTCTATCATCAATCGATAATCAACAATTAAATGAAGAGACCATTTATCAATTACAGAAAAGATTAGAAACAATTGAGCCTATTTTCAAGTTATTTGATGAATTGCAATCACAAATAGAGATCAATCTAGGCGAAGAAGATAATCAAAAGGAAGGAGATCTACGTGAGGAGTTTGAAATATGTTATTATGCATCTATAAGTAAAGCTAGATCAATTATCACTTCATTTCATGATAACAAAATAAGCAATACTAGCATAACTTTTTCAAATACTCAATCGAATGTAGTTAATGCCAATGAGGATCAACAGAGTATTGTTTAAAATCAAATTCGTTTGAGCAGTGATTCGAATAATAGTAATACTAATAGTAGTGACCGGTCTGACTTACATAAAGTAAAATATCCTCCTATACGTTTGCCATCTTTTAGTGGATCATATGGTAAATGGCTTGAGTTTCGAGATGCGTTTACTGCTTTAGTGCACAACAACAAATCTATGAATGATATAGAGAAATTCTATTATTTGAAATCATCTTTACAAAATGAAGCCAGCGAAGTCATACAATCTTTAGAAGTAACTTCATCGAACTATCAGATTGCTTGGCAAATTCTCACTGATCGTTTCGATAACAAGTCTTTGATTATCTTCAACCCTATTAAAGCTATTTTTGATTTTCCCGCCATACAAACGGATGTGACAAAAAATCTGCGATCATTAAAAAATTTACAGGTACCGGTTGACACATGGGATACTATAAGTATCTATATAATTGCTTCCAAATTCGATCTAACTACTCGTAGAGGATGGAAATCATTTGATTTTCAAGGTACACTTCCATCTATGAAAGACATGAATTCATTTTTGAAAAATAGATGCGAACTTCTTGAAAAATTAGAAAATAATCAAAAGGATTCAATTAAAATGGTAAATGCGAAAAAATCTTTATCAAAATCTCACACCCATGTTAGTGTCAATAAACCAAAATGCTATTTCTGTAAAGGGGAACACATAATCTATTATTGTGGCGAATTATTGAAACTTTCTATTCCCTCCAGAATTACAGAAATAAAAAATAAAAAGCTATGTATCAATTGTCTTAGACCAGGGCATTTTGCACCTAACTGTACATATTCTCTTTGTAAACAATGTAATCGCAAACACAATAGTTTGGTTCACATTGAAAATAATGAAAATAACAATCCAACAGAGGGAGAATATTCTGGGAATCAGTGCCAAGCTACAACTGAAAATCCAACGGTGACTTCTCATGTGTTCAATAATTTTGTTGATAATCAAGTATTGCTTTCCACGGCTGTGGATAGAATTAAAGATCATAAGGGAAAGTTACAGTTGGCACGAGTACTTCTTGACAATGGTTCACAGAGTTCCTTCATAACTGAGGAGCTATGTCAAAGACTGAACTTGAAAAGATCCCCAACTAATTTGGCTATTAGAGGGGTAGGTCAATCTTTAGCTTATATTCACAATCAAGTATTAGTTGAAATCAAATCTCGTAACAGTAAATTCAAATCTAGTTTTTCCTGTTTTATACTACCAAAAATAACCGAACATTTACCAAATATATTCATTAACATTAGTAATTTAAAAATTCCTCCGAATATACAATTGGCTGACCCAGAATTCAATAAACCTAGCAAAATCGATATGTTACTGGGCGCTAATATTCTTTGGGATTTGCTCAGTATCGGTCAGATTCTTTTAGGTAGTGGTCAACCCATTCTTCAAAAAACTTTACTCGGTTGGATAGTATCAGGAAATTTGAATCTTCCTTCTCGAATCAATACTTCTATGGTATGTTTCAATATGCATCTTGAGAATGCGATAAATGACAATTTGAACAAGTTTTGGCAACTAGAAGAATGTAATAATTCTGAAAAAATCCTTACGAAGTCTGAACGATTTTGTGAATCACATTTCATGAACAATTTTAGTCGCGATGTAGATGGTCGTTTCATTGTTAAAATGCCGATAAAAGATGATACTAGACTTCTGGGTGATTCGCGAAAGATGGCTTTGGATAGATTTTTGGCAACGAACGAAAACTCAATGAAAACGAACAATTGAAAGTGGAATATGTTTCTTTTATGCGCGAGTACGAGGAATTGGGTCACATGACCCTAGTTGATGAAGAATATTCCAATGAAACAATTTATTACCTTCCACATCATGCTATTGTTAAAGAATCAAGTTTAACTATGAAGGTAAGGGTCGTTTTTGATGCGAGTGCTGAGTCAGACAGTGGCGTATCACTCAACAATATACAGTTCAGTGGCCCTACAATTCAGTCAGATCTATTTTCAATTTTGCTCAGATTCAGACAGCATCCAATTGTTATCAATGCAGACATTTCAAAAATGTTAAAACAAGTATCGTTATCGCGGTTAGAACTTTGTGGTGCAACCTTACTTGCACGACTTGTTGAAACGGTTTGCAACACTCTAAGTTTAAATATTTCAAGAAAATATTTTTGGTGTGATTCCACGATATCATTAGGTTGGATAAAGGCACCCGCTAGAAATTGGAAAACTTTTGTAGCAAATAGGATTGGTGAAATTCAAATAATAACTGATCCAAGTGATTGGCATCATGTAAGATCTGCCGATAATCCTGCCGATATAATTTCTCGAGGTATGCAAGCAAAGGCTATTCTAGAATCAAAACTATGGTGGCAGGGGCCTTCATGGCTTTTGGATGACGAGTCTCATTGGAATTCCTCATCAATTAAAGAATATCATTTGGAAAATTTACCGGAAAAACGACTCTTGTCTGCCATTTCAATCAACAATTTGAATTTCAATATTTTTGATTCTTTCTTTTCAATGATAAAATTACAAAGAGTCATAGCTTATTGTATACGATATATTTCCAACTCGAGAAAGTTAAAAAACGAACGTCAGAATGGAACATTGACAATGTTTGAATTGAAAAATGCATTGAATGTGTTGATCAAAATCAGCCAACGTCAAAGTTTTCCATTGGAATATGATAAACTCTGTCATAATAAACCTATTGATAAAAAAAGTCAACTTTTATCTCAGAATCCATTTCTTGACGATGAGTCTATTATAAGAGTAGGAGGCAGACTACACAACTCTGTATATAATTTTGCTAAAAAGCATCCGATTATTTTATCTCCAAAAACATAAAATAACTAATCTCATATTATCAGATGAGCATAAAAGGCTTTTACATTGTGGTCCCCAACAATTGTTGTTCTCTATAAGAGAAAGATACTGGCCACTATGTGGTCGAAGTACTTCGAGGAAAATAACTCGTAGTTGTGTGACTTGCTTTCGAGCGAAACCAGTTCCGGAACAATATTTGATGGGTAACTTGCCAAAAATTCGTGTTACGCAAAATTCCCCTTTTTCTAGTGTCGGTATTGACTAAGCTGGTCCCATTTTAATTGAAGATAGGAAATTAAGAGGAGCAAGGATGATAAAAGCTTATATATGTATATTTATATGTATGTCCACTAAAGCAATGCATATAGATCTCGTTACCGATTTATCATCAGAAGCATTTTTGGCAACACTTAGACGATTTATAGCTAGAAGAGGTAAACCTAGTCAGCTCTTTTCAGATAATGGCTCTACTTTCATTGGAGCTAATACACAATTGAAGGAATTTTATTCCTTTCTTCGGTCTTCTTTCGATGCAATAACGAATACTTTGTCAAAAGACAATATTTCATGGCATTTTATACCAGCTAGGTCACCTAATTTTGGTGGTTTATGGGAAGCGGGTGTAAAAAGAATAAAATATCATTTGAAGCGAGTTGTCGGTAATTTGCAAATGACTAATGAAGACCTTCTTACAGTACTTACTCAGATTGAATGCATAATTAATTCAAGACCCTTGACGCCACTATCGTCAGACCCAGCCGATTTTGAACCCTTGACACCAGCCCATTTTTTGATCGGGAAAACAATGACAGCTATTCCCAATCAACCTCTGCTTGACATCAAAGAATCTCGACTGAACAAATATCAAAAGATGCAGCAAGTCTTGCAGCACTTCTGGAATAGATGGCATCTGGAGTATATTTCCGAATTACAAGAAAGGATGAAATGGAGATCAAATGTCGCAACTCTACTCAAAATTGTCAGTTTGGTACTTCTAAAAGAAGAAAATCAAACCCCCCTGAAGTGGAAGATGATACGAGTAATTAGTATCCACCCTGGCATCGACAGTGTTGTTCGTGTGGCAACAATTAGACTATCTAATGGCAATGAAGTTCAGTGAACAGTTACTAAGCTTTGTGTTCTGCCAATAGAAAGTGAATGACATTTTTAAATAACTATTTGTTTTTCAAAGACTATATCAATTTTTTTTATTATTTTGAAAGTTATTTAGCCCTTTCAAGGCGGGCAGTATGTTAGGTACTTTTGTTCAATTTGTTTCTTTCTTGGGAAAGAATGATATAAGTTGTCATAGAAACAATATAACAATTTAAGAAGGAATCAAGGTAATAAATATATGAAAAGAAAATCAATTCCTTTAAATAATCAATTACAATTTGATTCCAAGAAGAAGTGTTTACAGTCCACATTCTACAATATTTAACACTACTTACCAATTTATATGACTGTCGGCGCAATGATGCGTGCAACTCCGCCATGTGCAGCGGTGCGTGTAATTTCACGCGGTGTGGTGGTGCGTGAAGTTTCGCGCCTCTGCAGCTCGCCAGAGCTGCAGAGACGAGTTACCACATCGTCTACAACCTTCAAACAGATGTAGTAGCTGTTCTCTTCATGAGCAAGGCGTAGATCCAGCCGGTTGGCTCTATACCTTTTTCCGCCAAAATTGATCAAACATCGGCAGTGCATTGTCAAATGCTCCTTCGATATCAAGAAATACGGGGCATCGCAATCTCTTTGTTGTTCAGGGATTGGGTGATTTTTCCAACGAGGTTATGTAATGATCTGTTGATTTGCCGGTTTGGTTGGCATACTGGTGGCTGTTCAGGAGAGACATATAAAGAGTCACCCGATATGTCTGTCTAGCACCCTCTCAAGTCCTTTCAGGAGAAAAGATGTTAGGCTAATTAGTCTGATGTACTTGGGATGTGGGTCTGTGCGACCCTCCTTTGGTATGTATACCAACAATATAATAAGTCAGCGTGGAACTATAAGGTATTCTTTGTGGAAGTGAATAAAGATTTACTTTCAACTAATGATGGATATTGTAAACGAGTATTTGAATCCCCAAATAATTACGTATACCAGATATCGAAATTATCGAAAGGTTCAGTGACTAGGAAAAAACCACATGCCCCCTTTTTTGAAGAAATACAGTATTGTTAGAAATTACGCGGCTTGCGGTAGGTGCTGACTGGTAGAAATCGTCAGGTGATACCAAGCAGTACTATGCCTATATATCCTTTTTCCAAACTCCCCCGCTACAGTAAAAAGTAGTTCAATTCCTGATAATACTACTCGTTATATTATATCAAATTGACGTGCCACATATTCAATGTAAACCATCAATCCTTCAGCATACAAAAAACATAAAAACCTATGTCTAAAAAATGAAATAATTAGTAGTAATACTATAATAACTTCAAAATAATCAGGTTATACATCGATAACTTGTTGCATAATTACAATAAGTGTCAGTTTGACAGTTTAAATAATCCGACCGCGAAGCGGGAGGATTATTCTGTCAAACTGACATTATTTGTAATTTTGCAGGAAGTTTTGAATTTCTTGCGTTTCATGCGGCTAAGAATATGGAACTAGAGAATGGATCAAATACTCTTTTAAACTCCTTCATATATTTTTATTGTATTTGTTATGCCGTTACGTTCCACATCGTTTCAACCACATTTTCTTTATAATTTTCTCCATTACCTTTGCGCATATTGAAAGCCCAATCTTTAAAATGCTATCATTCCAGTGAAAATTGATTCATTTAGTACATAGTTTCTTTCCCTACAAAACGTAAGAAATTGTTTCCATACGTAATTTTTTGTTTTCACTGTATCATGAGGCTCAGTATTTTGTATACTTTCGTCTATTACCTTCAATGATAAATCTCCGAATCGACTCATTTTTCAACAATAGGCCTTTTCATTTAGATGATTTTTTAAGGAGCATGCGCTCGTTTTGAGACCCAAAGTCTGATTGGCTATTGGGAAAGTGAATAGCCATTGGTTAGTTTTGAAAATACAATTTGAGATTGGCTTAGTTCAAAATAAGCGGTATTTTTACATCATGTCAACAGTCAACTTCATGACAAATGCACCTGCATACATTGGCGTTCGTAACTTTCTTTGTAGGTTGAGTACTCACTTATACCGCCAAAACCTTCATTGGTAGATGAAATAATGTACACGAATATTTTCTAATGGTGATTTTTCTTCTCCATGTAAATTCAAGTCAACTATCCATAGGAAAACTCGGATTTTTTTTATTTCTTAAAAAAAAAATCGACGTCAATGCCGTTGGGTCTGACAGGTTAACAAAGTTAGTCATTTGTCATCTAAATGAAAAAGCCTATTACTGATAAACGTCAGAATTTGACGGTCCTGTTAGTTTGTGTATTGTTGTATATTGATGTAGATGTGGTTACTACGGAACTGAAATTATTATAAAATTTTCGAATGGTGGAGCTACTCCATGTATTATCAGGTATAATCGAAATTATACAAAGTAACTCAACTAAATTGAACGTTCTGATTGGTTAAAAATTACACGAAAAAAATTATCATCTAAACACACGTTATATATTTTGTCAATATTTTTCCCTTTGAAAGCTGACGTTTTCTATTCCATCACATTCAATTGTCATTATACCATGCAATACTATTAGAGTTAGATCACAGAGCCCACAAATCTACGTCATTTTAGAAAAGCTGAAATTTTGTGTATGTGTAAAATGTAGTTACTTGTACTTGATAGCTTAAAATCGGGACCCTTTCACATGTAGCAAGTACAAAAAGGTACATAAAAACATTACTCACCTACGTTGAAGTATGGTCATATTATGACACTTTTTATAGCGAGATAGCCGGGCGGTCTGAAGCGCCAGCTTTAACTGATTTAAGCTCTGGATTTCGAAACGGGGCGTCGGTTCGAATCCCACCACTGACGGCTTTTTTCCATTTGAAATTGAGAAATGACTTGTTTTGGGACGGATATTCAATTATAAAAAACAAAACAAATCATTATCAATTTCGAAGGGAAAAAAATGAACAAAATCTTTAGGTGGTGGAATTTGAACCCACGCTTCCTTTCGAAGTCCAGAGCTTGAATCTCTTTTATCTGGCACCTTACACCGCTCGGCTGTCTCAGTATATTAAGTATCAGAATATCAGCATACTTTAACGTAGCTTTGCTGAAATGACGAAGATTTGTCGGCTCTGGGATCTTGGACTGGATACCTATATATCCTTTTCCCAAACTCCTCCGCCACAGTAAAAGGTATTTCATTTCCCGCAAGCAGAACAGCAGTTTGGAAGGTTTCGTATACCTTCGGAATCGTATGAGCAAGAGCTAGATGCTTGTCACACATACTCGTATATAATAGAAAGAGACAGATAGAGAGGAAAGTCGCATGGAGGGGCCATAACGCATTTTTCTTACGTGACGATTTCTACCTGTCAACACCTACCGCATGCCACGTAAAGGAACTTCGTTCCTAAAATCACTAATTTACGTACATTTTTATCTCTATCTATGTTTGTCTAAAATGTGCATGCTCTCAAGCGAGTTCGATATAACGATTGAGTTTGCATGTTGTTTTTATCGACGAACATTGTATAAGCAGGACACTATGGATATAAAACGTTTTTCTTTTCAGAAAATATGCTGGACTGGGTTATCAATCGAGCATGGCAGCCTGGCTTCGTGATCCTGAGTCCCATAATCAACGACTTAGTGAGCACCGCATTTTCAGAAATATTGAATAAGGATTTCCAGAATTTTCCTTTCGAAACAGTGTTCAAAAAATAATTAGTATCAGTACATTGAATTATTTGCTTAAGAACCTCATTCTTATAGTGGTTCGACGACGATCTAGCAGAAGTAGATATTAGATATTATAGAATATATGTATATATAGATATATGAATTGCATCAGATCATTGATAGTGACATCTATAATCTGTGCGGTGAAGCTTGGACCTAATATCGTGGAATTTTAAAATCACGAGATTTCGTGCACTTTAACAGGTCACTAACAAATTGTTAGAAAGGCCTACCCACGATATCAATAGTCGTACTTCTCATGCGTTTAACGCAAACATCGATATCGAGAATGAGAGAAATCTGTTACGAATCCAAAAAGACACACCATCCGTCTACAGCCTGTTTCATGGTTTCCCAATCATCAGGACGGCTTGTGGTCTCCTTCAATATATATATATATATATATATATATATATATATATATATATATATATATATATATATATATATATATATATATATATATATATATATATATATATATATATATATATATATATATATATATATATATATATATATATATATATATATATATATATATATATATATATAATATATATATATATATATATATATAATAAGTTGTTCTTCTGAATGTATTAATCGATAAACGATGTACCAAATATGTATTCCACTTCTGTCTGTATAGTTTTGATATTTAAGTGTTATGTATTTTTTACAAATTTAAAATAATAAAATATTAATTCGTTATTTTTTATGAAAAAAAACTATAAACTAGCACCCAAGCAGAGCTTAGGTTATAAAATTATAATATTCTGAATAATACAACCACTTATTTATCACTTAAAAAATGCTGTTTTTAAAGTATAAAACAAAACTACAGATGATCATAAGAGTATATACAAAACATCTAAAGAAATTATATACTTTCAGAATAAATATTCACGTACCTAATTCGAGCAACTAGTAAACAACTCGATCATGCACAAAGGTGAAGGTATACGTCTCATCGTTGGAAGTGATCGCGCCAAACAATATATTTTCTGGAAATATTATTATCGTTCGTTCCGGTATTTTGCAGATTTCAATACAAATTTGTTATTTCATCCAGTAAGTATTCAAATGCACAGTTAGGATAAACACGTTTAGTAGGTAAGGTAATGGGGGTAAATATTTCCCACCTAAGCCGAATCGATTTGGGCTTTGATATCTGAGAATAGACCAAGTTACTTTGAGGATTTCATTCTTGGTAACTTTTATTTCGTTGTAGACATTTAGTCTAATTAGACAAATATTGTAGTAATATCGCCCTCATTGTGGAACCGTAGGTATAAACTAGTCCCACAAATTCCCAGGCTTGGTGCCAAAATAGGTAATATAGAGTATATAGTAGACCTGTTTACCGACTTGTTTATTCCCTGACTATATGAGGTAATAATTGGGTTAATAATTACCAGAAAGTTTTTCCTGAGAGTTCAACTATTCTGAAAACATTTTGCCGATTACCTTTAGATAGAATTCAACCCAATGAATATCTCTATCGACCCATGAGACTGTGAAGGTATATTTGAATTACTTAACAAGTAATTTTATACTATGAACTATGCCCATCAAGTTTTGAAGGAGATTCAGTGGTCTCAATCACGGTTTTTATAACTCTAATTATAACTTTGGAGTTAGTAGTTGAAGATACAATATTAGGCCAGGAATAGGTGAATTCGGACTTCTTGAACCCATTTTACCCCTTTGCTTGGTATAATTTTCCTCTAATGTTAGTTGGGCAGGTGTGAGCTGATGAGGAGTTTAGTATCCTGCAGATTCCAGGTGATGTTGCAGCATCAGGTGAAGGTTACCATTTTCCTGCAATATCATTGAAGTAACAGGATACTAAATTTCGAATCGATCAGATCTGTGGAAGCTGCTTATATCCCTTCATCAACTAGGAAACAGTTGATGATTTTCAAACGGCTGAACAGATTTCCTTGAATCATAGCTCAGAACTCTCTCGGTCAATTCAAGTCAATTTTCAAACGAAAAAAAATCAATACGATGCCCCAGACAGATAAACCGATACATGGGTTGAGCTTATAACATCCCTCTGTTTACGTCGGGAGATAAAAAGAACATAGGAAGAGATGGAGTAGCTACATACAATCACACATACGTTAACATAAATGTCGAATATTACTTACTTTTCTCGAAGTCGATTAATAACAATCGCAAACTCCTCACTCACCATATATATATATATATATATATATATATATATATATATATATATATATATATAAAAAATGCGGTCTGTAGGATCCCCATGAAAAAAGTTCTGCATCATTAACTATTGCGTATAAACCAATTCTTTTTCCTAAGGGGACGTATTGAGTTAGCAACAAATCCCACACAGATCTCAGCCGAAAAAGTTTGACTTTCAGGCAAGCTGTACCACTATGAGCGGCGGAATCCAAGTGGGCGTCCCCATATGTAAACGTCCAGAGGATGAAAACTACGCCCAGGATTCATTGATTGGAGGCCCTCGCAAATATTTTTCTGCGCCCATATTCATTTCATATTAATCTGATGCGTATTTTACTCATTCAAGGCCTGTCATGATGAACAATGAAATGAAAAAATTCACATCTAAACAAGAAATCGCGTGTACAACATGTATTTCTATAATTTCAACTCGTGGCACGCGAATCAGGAATTATAAATAAAACATTAATTTATTACATGAATTCATTTGAAATCGATTTTTATTTTCGTTCACTTCATGATATATTAGAATGGTACTGAAATTGGGGTGTCAGTCACAAAGTTTGTTGTAGGAACTTCTGAAAATTCATGTTGGTTGAAGCTTTTTTTTTATGAAAATTCAATATTCAATCAAGAGAGGCCATTTTCAAGCAATAGTACGGCGAATCATGGAATGTTGCAATAATTTTGATACTATCTTCTCATGTATGAAAATCTCGCAGAGGGGGGAAAGTTGACTGGTGAAGGTGCCTGCATATTATATGAATAGCGGAAAAAAGGATAATTATTTGAGTGCTCATACACAAGTCCCAATTCCACTTTTTATCTTCATTTCGAAATTTTCAAGATCAGATGATCCACTACCCTTGAGGAAAGTTTCATTACACTACCTATGTCGTACGTCAGTCACGATTGGCGGTGCTTACGGACCTTTTAATCGAAAATGCAAATGCATGTTAAATGCCCATAAGAAATTTCCATATTTATGTTCACTGGTGATTGTGTTATAAATAAGGGTGAAAATATTTATATTTCGTTATGGTGAGGCCAAATTTAGGATGTGCCATCATATTTCATAGGGAGGTGAGGGTTATAACATATTTATGGCTTATTTAAGATAAGACCAAGCTACTTTCACAGGCATTTTTTTTTGTTTTGGAGCATTTCAAGTACACTCTCCATCTGTAACGGATATATTGTAATGTCCAAACAGAAGCAGTGTGACAATGTGATGACCTTTCATCCCCCTGGGGGCAAGAACAAGTGGCAGAGGTAATATCAGCTGATTTACTGAGTGTGATCTACAATTTAAACATAAATATATATATATATATATATATATATATATTTATATATATATAGTGAATTATTTTCTCGACTGTACTTATATTATTTTGAGGAATTAGCGGGTATTCAGTCTGGTTTCATATAAAGAAAAACTCTTCTTTACTTTTCCAAGCTTTCGACAATTTATTTTGTCTTTATCAAGGCTAAAAAACAAGAATGGTTACAAAATATCAAATATGAAAAATTGGTATGAACGTTCATGAATGAGTTGAATTTACGAATATAAGTGTATAAAATATATCGACATTAATGCACCTAATTGTAAAATCACACAATTAGTAACAGATATCATGACATTATCATACGAACAAGACAATGACTATTATGTACAAGATTCTTTCGATTTTGCAACTCTCATCCAAGAAAAACAAATTCCTCCTGATTATATTCTCATTCTCATTATTCAATAATATACGTATCAATGTCATCAAAATGAGCATAAAGAAACACTGGAATAAAATAAAATTACATTGCAAAATTTTAATTTTGGGCTCTTATGGAGGTCATTTGGAATTTTAAAATGTTTATACACTTATGTTCAAGTAATCTTGATCAATTTTGATCAAAGTTTTAACTATACAGTGCTAGTCAAAAGTCCCCTCCCCCCCTCGTATCTTTTGAACGGGTATACTTATAATAATGAAATTTGGAGGGTGGAAATAAACGGATGTAGGCTTCTCAACTGGTCATAACAGGTGACGCAATAGTCATAAATGACGTCACAAGGCCACTGTGACCAATAATTTTAAATGGGACCCTATGGCAAGTGACAGCTCGTTTGAAAGGTATTGAAAATACCTATTCAGTCATATCAATTTTGTTTGGGTTTCGGCTGATTTTGATTGATAAATTGAAGAAATACGAAAATTATAGTTTCGCATTTAATTAATAAAGATTTAAGAACCAGTTCTTATAATAAGTGTTCAAAATGTGCTCCATCTACTTCCTGGCAGTAATGCATCCTATTGCTAAACTCTTGTCGTACTCGTCCCAGTGTGTCAGCGGAAATTGCCCTACATTCTTCAACAATTCGTTGTTTCAGAATGGCAATACTGTCAGGTGCTCTAGCGTAAACCTTAGATTTCAAGTACCCCCATAGAAAAAAATCTAATGGTGTAAGGTCCGGTGACCGAGCTGGCCATTCGATCGAACCTCGTCGTCCAATCCATCTACCACGATATTCTTCATCTAGGTAACGTCTTACTGCACCGTAATAGTGTGCAGGAGCACCATTTTGTTGAAACGTTATTTCCAAGTTGTCGAATTCATCTGGATTATCTTCTAGAATTTCAAGAATTAACGCCTCAATATCATTTTGTAACATCTCCAGATACAATTCACCGGTTAAGTTAGCATTGAGAAAAAGAGGCCCAACTATGTGGTTTCCCAAAATACCTGCCCAAACATTTACTTTTTCTGGAAATTGAGTATGTTTTTCACGAAAGATGTGAGGATTTGTGTCACTCCAATACCTCACATTTTGAGAAAGAAAGTACTTTCGTCACTAAAACAAATTTTCTGTATGTAGCCTGGTTGTTGGTTCATTTTATTGGACATAGTTTCACAGAATTCTAGTCTTCGGTCGGGGTCATCATCTGAAAGTTGGTGCACCATTTTTAATTTGTATGGATGAAATTTGTTTTTAGCCAACACCCTATGTACTGTCCTTTGACTGACTTCACAGATAGACGCAACTTGGGCTGTGGAAGAAGTAGGGTTTACTACCATTTCTCCAATTATGTCAATTTTTTTGTCATCACTAATTGTTGGTCGACCAGATCGTTTGGCATCTTGAACACTACCTGATGCTTCAAACTTCCGAAGAAGCTCCCTCAAATAAACCCTCGATATAGGGCGATCGGGGTACCTCTCATTAAACAGTCGTTCCGCTGCATGGAAATTGTTTCTACATTCACCAATTATTAAGATAGCTGCTACTTTGTCGGCTAGAGTACGTACCATTTTGCCTATGTAAACACTTAAACGTCCGTTAAACAATGTTAGGTAAATTTTCAAGGTATAAACACTTTTGACAAGTAGAGAATTCAAAAACGTCAACCTTTTTGACAATTAACCAGAGGCGTACTTTAAAATCTTTATTAATTAAATGCGAAACTATAATTTTCGTATTTCTTCAATTTATCAATCAAAATCAGCCGAAACCCAAACAAAATTGGTATGACTGAATAGGTATTTTCAATACCTTTCAAACGAGCCGTCACTTGCCATAGGGTCCAATTTAAAATTATTGGTCACAGTGGCCTTGTGACGTCATTTATGACTATTGCGTCACCTTTTATGACCAGTTGAGAAGCCTACATCCGTTTATTTCCACCCTCCAAATTTCATTATTATAAGTATACCCGTTCAAAAGATACGAGGGGGGGAGGGGACTTTTGACTAGCACTGTATATGACTTTACCAAGAGTGTTGTCTGTTGTGACATGGTATTTTATAAATTGCTGCAAGTGAAAGGGATTTTTAACCTCACTTTTGTAAGTGTGCCTATTTGGTTTTCAAATCTTATAATGTTCAATTTAATTCATTGTAGAGTTCCTGATGAAGAGACAACAAATGACTCGAAAGCTTGAATAGAAAAAAGAGTAGACTTTTTTTCCATACCCCTGTTGACTGCATACCCGAATTTAAAAAGGATTCTTCTTTAACTTAGACAGTCGTCTAACCTTCACAACTATATATATATATATATATATATATATATATATATATATATGAATGAAATTGATTGAAAATAGGAAATCCTAATATACACGAAAATTTTTGTAGGTACAACATATTCTGAAAAAAAAGTTATAAATAAGTATACAATTCCGATATAAAATATAAGATAAAAAGACCAATCATTTGGTGAACAGTATTAATAATATATATATATAAAACTAAATCAATTACTACAAATAAATCTTTATATAAATACTGTGAGTTGTATGGAAGGTCTGAACAAAAATGGAGGTTTATCTTCTAATATGCAAAACTACATTTCTTTTGAACTCAACAAGTGTGGGTTTTCTTGAATCCTGGTATATTTATTTTTTTTTTGGTTGGAGGTTCTTAGGTTTGGGATTCTTGTGTAAAAATAAAACTATCTCATATCATTCTAGACGTTTCGCCCCTGGCCGGAGGCATCTTCAGTGGGTTTTTTTTTTTAATAATCAATTTTTAATTTTTCGTTCTGGTAATTAACAATGACATCTGAAAAGTAAAACATTTTGTGTTATGGTTAAAATGAAAATAATAGTTGTTGACATGTGCAAGGGAGAAATGTTTAGTCTGGGGAAAGGGTGTGGCAGAAAAACGATGTTTGTACGTACCTTGGCGATCATCATTGTGAAGATGACTCATTTTGTATTATTTATATTTGCTATTCCTCAGTGTGGTAAGTTCTAAAGGTTTAAAAGGTTTTAGTCTAACCCAATGTCGAGAGCGACGTGGCATTGGCAGTGTATTCGACAGCTAGAGATCAATGTGTTTATGGGGATTTTTGTTTTGCGGTAAAAATTGTTGGTGTACCTGTTGGGTCGATTTCTATTCTTACTTGAGTGGGTGGGGAAGTTTGGGAGCGATATTTACCCTTTATTCTGTTAACCCGTTTCCCCCGTTATCCCGTTATTAGGTTTTCCCGTTATCTCGTTTTTCCATTATCCCGTTATCCCATTACCCCTTTTTTTTTCCTGTTCTCCTGTTATCCCGTTTTCCTGTTATCCCGTTTTACCGTTATCTCGTTTTTCCATTATCCCATTTTCCCATAATCCCGTTTTTTCGTTATCCCGTCGTTTTTACTTTTGTTATTCCGTTTTCCCGAAAAAAAATTGCCAAATCGGTCCAGCTGTTCTCAAGTTATGAGCTCACCAATATAAACAGATATTCATTTCCATTATATATTAAATATTCCTGAAAAGGTACCCAAGACAAATAAATTTCCAATAACGTTTCTAAAAATCCTTTCTTTCCCTAAAAACCTTATTCGGAGTGTTACGAACATTCGAAAAAACAATTAGCCAAATCAATCCAGCCGTTGTTTTTATAAAATATAAAAACAATATTATACCGAGCTGAATTCGTTCCTGTGACCTTCTGCTTGGTAGGCGACAGCGTAACCGCTGAGCTGATTCCTCTTTGGTATTGAATGTCTCGATAGTCTTTCCTGGCCAAATTTGTTATATACTCGAATTTTCCAATTTCCGGCAACTCTCTATTTTTCTTCCGTATCAACCATCTTCGGGCTATTACGAACATAAAAAAAAATAGCCAAATCGATCCAGCCGTTCTCACGTTTTGCGCTTACAAAGAATCAAGATTCATTTTTATTATAAAGATAAATACTTGGTTGGGGTATTATTCGTTTGACCTAAACCTTGTTTCATTGAATGTTAAAAAAATGTTTTGCATAAATTGTAAGTTTATTTCATATTGGGACTTGAAGATTACTCCAACCAAAGCACACATTTGATGAACTTGAAGTATTATTTTGACTACATATGAGAGTGTGCTGGTATTTGATCGTCAAAAAAGTAATTCCATTCATACGTTGAAAAATGTATTATGCCAAAATTCAATTTGAATGGTTGAATGAATGGAATTCAAGCTCAAATGGAGTTGAGGAACACAAATATTTAGCAAAGGGTAATGATTTTCATTTGATTTCGAGGTTTCACAATTATATGCTCTTTCTCGAAATTATATCCAAATCCAAATCCAAAATATATTTATTGTCTACTTCTTTTTACATATAAAACCTTAACTAATATATACATTCATTAAAAAACAATTCTTTTGTCCTCTTCGGGATAGGTGTGGAAGAGGATAGGAACTGCTGCTTGTGCTTGGGGTTATTTAGAGCACCTACTTGTCCTCCCAGGGGGGCGAAGGGGTGCTCCCTGCTGATGTTAGCAGTAGCGTTGAATATACCCGTTTGGCTTTTTCTAACATTTGTCATAAAAGACACCTCCTGCTTTGCTTATGTGTCTATCTTCCAATTATTTTGTTTTCAAAAGTTACCGTGTTTAATTTCATTTAGTATTTTTATTTGATGCTTTTACCTGGCTGGAAAAATTTTAAATAAAAAACCAGCTACTGACAATGACTTTTCTGTCCCTGTGTGGGCTTATTTCCTTTTGTTTAAATTCATTATCTAATCGTCAACTTCATTGTACAGGTCGAGCCTATCAAATATTACTCCGTGCTTTCTACTTTGGTTTGCTCTTATATTGGTAATGCCTGCTGTGAGCGGACTTTTAGGGGTGTGTGACCTATAAAACTTGTCGGATAGTTTCATAATGAAGTCGGCAAGTTTTTCTACTTCAGCAAGCTCGCGTAGATCATCCAGCCGGATGTATCTATTACTATTAGTAACAATACGGAGTGCTTTGTTCTGCAGCCTTTCGAGTCTCAGTATTTGAGTTTTCGATGCGCTGCAGAACACTGGGCAGGCGTATGTCATTGCAGGTCTTATTATCTGTTTATAGATTCTTATTTTATTTTCTCGCGATAGGTTGGAGTTGCGTGCAATGAGGGGATACGTCCGCTTGATTGCGGCCGCTCCCCTCTGCAACGCCAATCCTATGTGCTTGTGCAAATTCACACGTCTGTCCAGCTCCACCCCCAGGTATCTCGCTGAGGGCTTCTCCGTCACCATGCTATCTTCAATCTTCATTTTCCCGAGGATTTTCACGTTAGTTCTTTTCCTCGTGGAATTAACGACCTCTGTTTTGCTCGAATTAAGCTTTATCTTGTTCTTCGCTATATAAGGTATGATCAGCCGATCCAGATGAATCTGGAGCTGTTTTGCAGCCACTTCGCTATAGAACGAGTGGGCATAGATCGCGGTGTCATCCGCGAACATGGCCGTACTCGTTCGAGCGAAGGTCGGGAAATCATGTGTATATATCGAATACAGGATTGGTGACAGAGAGGACCCCTGCGGGACCCCCGCTCCAACCGTATGCTCTGGCGAACTCGTGCCGTTCACATTGACCCTAAAAGTCCGCCCCGTAAGGTATGATTCTATAGTTTTGACGAGGTAGAAAGGCATGCGTGCCTCTGCCATTTTTGTAATTAATCCCTCTGTCCAGACAGTGTCGAACGCTTTCTGCATGTCCAACAGGACCATAACCGTGTTGTGGTCTCTGTGGAAGGCTTCCTTCACCCCGTGAACAACTCGGGCTACTTGGGATGTCGTTGAATGACCTCCTCTGAACCCGAATTGCTCAGGCGGGATAATTTTCAGCTCTTCCTCAGCTTCCACAACACGTTTCAATATTATCTTCTCCACCACTTTGGCCACCACACTGAGAAGCGAGATGGGCCTGTAGCTTTCGATATTGTTCTTATTTTTCCCCGGTTTTAGTAAGGGAATTACTTCTGCCTTTTTTAAACAATCTGGGTAGTGTTGCCACTTTAGGATTGCGTTAATTATGTATAACAACTGGACCAGTGGTTTCCTCGGCAGGTTTTTAAGCAGGATGGCGTCCAACTTATCAATGCCTGGCGCTTTGTTTCGGGGTAGTTTTCTGATCACCCCCAGAACCTCCTCGTAGTTTGTTAGAACTCCTTGGAGTTCTGTGGGTGCCAGAACTACCGCTGGTGTATTTCTGATGTTATTTGCCACATTTGTTATTCTTGTATGTTCTGCTGAGTTATCAGCTTCAATAACGTGTACATTGCTGTAATACTCCCCGAATAAATCTGCTTTCTCCTGCGGTTCTGCCACCGATCGCCCGGGGCCACTCACCACGGCTGGTATGGGCTCTCTATGCCTTTGCACCCTTTTGGTCATATCCCATAGCGAGTGGTCCCTGACGTTGAGGTTTTCAAGTTTACGATTCCACACCTCGTTTGTGTTTACATTAATGAGCTCAGTTATTTCAGCCCCGAGCTGCATAAAGTTCTCCTTATGCACCGGGTTTCTGGTAACTTGCCATTTCTTGCGCTCTTTATTTTTAATTTTGATCAAGTTTTTAACGTGTTGCGGAATCGCAAACTTCTCGCCCCTCACAACTATCTTCTTGGTGGTTTTATCCCTGGCTATTTGTATCAGTTTGATGAACTTCTTTGTTTCATATTCTATTTCATCTTTCCCTATATTTGTGTTTAGGAAAGTTATTCTACTTAAAATAGCTCTATATTCTTTCCAATTACAATTAAAGTAATCGTATCTGGTTCTCTCTGTACGTTTGTATTTTTCTTGGTTGATATGAAATGTAATTGGGACGTGGTCAGAGGTTAGCTCATTCACAGCAATGAGTTCACTCATGTCCACGATATTTTTCTGAACCACCAAGTCTATAGTTGTCGGCGACATTCCGTTAAAAGGAAAGTGGGTAGGTTCACTACTCCTCTCTATTATCACCTCATTATTCGTTGAGTAATTCAGCAATGTCACTCCGTTCGCGTTGTTTTTTGTTGGACCGCCATTCCACTCGTTATGCCTGGCGTTGAAATCGCCGGCCAGAATTACCTTGTTGGCAACACCAACCAGATTATCTAAATCCCTGTCCGCGAATCTGCTCTCTGGGGGGCAGTATATTGAAAAAAGACATGTTCCATCGTTGAACCTAATTCCCGTATGTTCTATTCTGGAATTTTGTTGCGGAATTTCCGTAAACGGTATTCCATTCTTTATCAAGATGGCTACTCCCCCCGCGGCTCTCTCGCCTCCCGGTCTGTCGGCCCTAACGGTGGTGAAACCCCTGAATTTTAAATTATGGTCCTGTCGGAGCTTTGTCTCGGACAGAAGCATTATATCTACTAAATGTTCATGAATGAAGTTGCTGAGAAGCGCAAACTTCCCAGCAACTCCATTCGCATTAAACATGCATGCTTTAGACCTCTATTGCGCATTTATAATAAGTATGTGCGCGCTTTAACTCTGTATCTTTGGGTATTGATTAGTAATTATATAATTCATTCAGGGCTTTTTGAACTTTGTTTTGGAAAAAAAAAAAAAGTTGAAAAAGCCCTGAATGAATTATATAATTTACTAATCAATACGCCAGAAGAGTACAGAGTTAAAGCCGCGGCACAATACTTTGTTATAAATGGCGGCAGATAGAGGTCTAAAGGCATGCATCTTCAATTTGCAAAGTGAAACTTAACCCAGTTGAATATTTTTGAGAATGTTGTTCATGTTATTTCTATGTATTTAATTACTAGCTACAAACATATATAACGTAGTCAAAAAAATATATAAATACATATATGAATATGTTCATCAAGAAGTTATTGGTAACTACTTCCAAAATTCTAAGAAAAACTAGAGAAAATGCTCATCGAATTTTAATCGACTCATTTCTTTAGAATATACAAGTTGTCTCAGGACTTTCTCTTTTTCTCTTGGAAATGTATAAATGGGGAATATCACTAGAACTTCATTCAACTTGTTTCCCTAGAATCCTTCCTTGCTAAAATCAACCAAATTTTGGTGATTAATGAAACAAAAGAATTTCTTCGATGAGGTTTCATGCATGAGTCAGTTGGTATGTTACAAAGTCAGGAACGGACTGGCCTCGACAGGCCACACCTCAATACTTTGAAATTACTGAAATTTTTCAATATTTTTCAAGGAAACAAGGTATCATGGACAATTTTCCGAATTGAAGTACTCATGTGTAAAGTCGGTCAGAGCAACGATTTTCGATAAAAATTTACTTTTATTCCGACTACATCCAACCCGAGCGCCCAGCATTATCTGAAATGAAAAATTTTCAGAGCCGGGAATATAAAGATGGGGTCAGTATATCACCAGTACTTCATATAACTTTTTTCTTAACCTCCTTCGTTAATATGTTACGAAGTTTTTTTTTCCTGAGATGCTGGTCGTCGCCAGCTGCACCTCAGCCTCTTGGGCTTTTTGTGCCTTCCGGTTTTTTTTTATAGCACCCACTCTAGTCCCCTCTACCAGTCTATACAGGTTCTTCACCGGTTGGCTACTGTATTCTTCAGGGGTTAGCCTTGGCTGTCCGAATATTGCTTGTCTTTTGCGGTCAATGCCGCGCATTCTGACAATATATGTTTTGCCGTTTCTGTCCTTTACCATGCAACACTCTTTTTTCATTAAATCGCAAATTTGAATAATCTAATTTAAATTATGAGAAGTGAAAACCACTTGGCCGATAGGCTGCTCAGTTTGAATCGTGAGTAAGGTGCAATTAACGACTTTTACTAGTTTTTTCAGATTAGTCCACTAGATAAATTATTCGTCAATTAACTTGACTTGTTTAGTATTTGGGCGTCAGACTGGCAAAAGACAACAGTCAAAGGCAAGAAAATATATAAAATAAGGGAATGTTACCTAGCTTGTATGGCAAAATAAAGATATAGGAACTCCACTTAACAACTTTTATTTTTGCTTTTTGATCATTAACAAAATGGAATGAACAATAAAAAATAGAAAATAGGATGAATTTAGAATTAGAAGAATTGAAGAGAGATTTACTAGGATGAAAATTCCCAATTTAGGATGGGTTAACCGAAATTCACATTAATTATTTGATTCCCGCCGAATATGGTCGTGGGTACCGTATACATGAGGTATTTGTGAGGTTTGGGTTGACTGAAGATGGTCTTCGGTGAAAGAGACTTCGAAGGATGGTTTGATCGCTGATGGTCTCAGCACAGCAGGGTTGATCTCGGTCTTGGAGGGGTGGTCGTATTGATTGAGACCTTTGTATCCGTTCCCTCGTGAGTTTGATAGATTTCACGGATCAGGTTGAAAAAATTATATATACTGAAAAAAGCAAACGAATAAACTACGAAAAAGCAAACTAATGAGCTACGAAAACAGCTGAACATGAATGGCTGAAAAATATCTAGTGAATAACCATGCTTCATTTCTTCCACATAAATATGTTGGAAAAACATCTCTGAAAAAGAAATGAAATAGTTTCGATGACAAATGAGAAACTTAAATAGGATTTTGTTGTGTCGAGTGGGCCGTTGTCATATTGCCGATATTGTAGAGGATATTTCGAAGTTTTCTGAAACTGCCGAACAGTTTACTTTTGACGAATATGCAGATATGCACCTTTTTTATGGACGAGCCTTCTTTATTCCGAGCATTTTCTCAATCAGTTGATACCGGCAAGGGAAACTTTGGAGCGTGTTGATCGCAGCTTGAGTGAGACAGGTATGTATAATGGATAATTCATTCAAGTCGTTTTTTCATATAGGTACATTTTTGCCAAAACGCGTTATTGGGGGCCCTTCTGGGACTATACTACTGATGATCTTTTTATGAGCGTTAGAAATATATCAGAACAGTTCTATACATCCAAATCCAGTATTCATAGAATAATTAGGGAACAACTGCTCCACCCATGTCACATCCAGAAGGTATATGCCAGTACTGCTGGAATATGCCAAGTGGTTCATAGGTAAACAAAGAGAGGGTATCACTTTTATAAAACGAGTTTCATTCACTAATCAAGCAGGTTTCAGTAGAGACAATCTCCACATATGGGCCGAAAAAAATCCCCATGGTATATGGCGAACTAAACACCAATATGAATTAATCGTGAATGTTGGGGCTGTTATCATAGGAAACCATCCTAGGACCATTCTTTCTATATGATCGATTGAATATAAAACGTCATTTGGAGTTCAGTCAGAACTATTCGAATGGACTTTTGGAGAAAGTTCTATTGCAAACTCAAGATTTGAATGTTTCAAATTCTTCTTCACAGCCTAAATGTTCAAGACATCCACTGGAAATAGCTTCAATGAGCGAAATAAATCGAATTGAGTTCTACATCTGAATTACAAACAAAAAAAACTATTTTCAATCATCCGAAAAATATCTAACTGACAACTAAACCATGAACACACTGTGTGATATTTTGATATCCATATTGCATAGGCTTGGGGAACTATGCATGCATATGATATGTATTTGGAAGTTTCCTCTTCAAAACTGTAATCTTGATGATAAATAAATAAGAAAATTTATCAAAAATGATCAGTATAATACGAGAATAATATAATATGTAGGGCATTCCATCTTAAAACGAATGTTTGGTTCACCCCGTATACACGAAACAACTTCTATGCTTTGGAATGATATTGAAATATGTACAGAGAGAAGTACAGAATTGAAACTAATGATAAATGTGTACTGAGAAATTAAGACAAGGCCAATCATGAGGATAGGAATAAATGCATATTTTCATATGAAGTTCATCTGATTGAGTAATAACCCCCTTAGCACAAATTACCATAAGTGATACAGCTAAAATGTTGGGATAAAAAATAAAAATTATGTTGAGCCCTGATGATGAGTTTATTAAAGTTCGAAACGTTGGCGAGAAAGCCTGAACCCAACCAAACCATTTGAAGAATAAAAATACAATTATATAGAAGGAATCTTCAGCGAAAACATTATTGCATGTGCATCAACTCCGTGAAATACCTCGAACTTGAGAAACAAAAATCACGGTGTGATTACTTACTCCACCGCCCTCGAGGGTGGCTGTCGGCGGTTTTATCGGTGGTTTCTGTAATCAGTTGCCTCGGATCGCTTCGCCGAGCACGTGAAACAACTCTGAAATATTGAAATAAGAGGCGGGCGCAGTTTGTTTATCTCGGCTTATTCTTATTTGTGTTTCAGTTTGGGTGGTTCTGTTTTCTCATATCGTGAGTATCCAGACGGCTTTCTTCTGGGAATATTAATTTCACTCCAAAAATACCTAAAATTAAATCGGGGGTGCACTAATTCCTGAAGGGTATAAATACTAATGCTGATAAACTAAGTCCTCAAATTCCAAGGCATTGAAGGAATAATTGGAGACGCTTGATGAATATCGAAAATAAGTTTGATTTTATGATTGAATATAATCTATATGTAGAATGCTACATGATGGAACTATGACAGTATGCCAATTCTGTAAGATGTAATTTCTGTAAAATCATATTGAGTATTGATAGACAATGTGGAAAATTCTACAATTTAGTTTCAAAAAGTTTGCCCCATATGGGAAACTAGTTTGAGTATCTATTTGTCAGACAATTTTATTCCTGATGAAAATTGGTGCAATGCGAAAAACTTTCATTTGAGTTGTCAAAATTCTAAATTTCCAAACGGTTGAAAAGTTGTTCAGAATTAGAAACAATATGCAGAATTCAAATCACAGTCATCTACACAACAAAATATTTCCCATCGTTCATGGTTCTGTCTTCATAGAGTAGGTACTAGTATCTTATATACACCTTAGGCATCTCCCTCATATTACTACAGCAATACTTCGATGCGAAATGTGGTCCAATTTATTATTTGTACTAAAATATCGACGTTTGTTGAAAATGGATTGAATTTAACTAGTTATTTTGGTCCAAATCAGATATTTCACTGTGTATGTATAACTATAAGTATGATTCAATGGAAGAAAATAATTAATGCAAAACAATCAAATAATACAAATCAGCTAGTTTACGATCACTTTAATCATAATGTTACCTTGAAGGGTAGTCCTAATTTATGTATTGAACATAAAGAGAAATCAAATTACAAATCGTTCAGAAACCTGAATAATCAATTATTGAATCCTTGAATTTCCACATATCGTCTTTTTATAGCCAACTATTTTATTTTCCTGCCCAAAATTTTTTATTGCCATTTTTTCAAAAGATTCCGGTATACTGACTCAACACTCTCAAATAACATTCTCTAATTCACGAATATTTTGGAAGAGAAGAATATTTTTTTCTAAACGAAAGTTTATACGTCCAGTTTTGATGTCAATCGTACAATATTAGGAATAATTTCACATTACACATATGAAATTCGTCTATGAGTTAGTAAAATCACATTATTTTCGACTTGTTGACAATTTTGCTATTGTTAACTGTGGGTGTTAACAATGGGAAATTTATAAATTAGAGATTTGTCCGTATTCATTTTTTCACAATGCTGAGTGCAAATGACAAAATGGAAATAATTCTCGTAAATGGAGAAAATAGAACAAATCGAGAAACAGCAGAAATATTCTTTAATCTGCGTTATCCCGAGAATCCGGTATGTCACACAACTGTAGGACGGATTTATTGAAAATGTGTGGCCACGGGATCTGTGGAAAACAAATTCAACACAAAACATGCTAAATGGGTAACTGGGAACAATGAATTAAAACAAAATGTATTATTGGCATTACAACATAAATATCACCCTTATAAACCTAAATTATACATACGTTGAAAAAAGGGGATTATGAACGGAGATTTGAATTCTACGCGTGGGCACAACGAGAAATAGAAGAATATGGACAGTTTGCAAAGTATATGTTGTTTTCACCTCAAATGGAGTAGTAAGTTAGCAAAATTGCCAGTGTTGGGCCTACGAAATTTTATAATTGGCGATAGAAAATAAGATCTCAGCGCCAACTATCGGAAGACGAGGAACTGAGAATCACGGATAAGTGTTTTCGATTGCTCGGGTTTATATGGAGTTGTGGTTACCGCTTCATGTATTTGAACTATTTGTTTCCAGTGAAAAGTGATTGTTTTTTAAATTAAAGACTTGGAAGAACGTTTTGGTGAAGTGATTTGAAGGTATTTCATCTCCGATTAGTTTTTAATGCTTGTTGTTTGTTGAAGTTTGAGGTTATTTTTAAGACGAAACTTGGTTTGATGGATTTCTTCGATCACCTGATTCCTCAAACTGACGTGAAGTGCGTTTGGGATACCCAGAAACATTCTGCAAGAGAGAAATATAAAGCTGTGCCCCTGAAAGAAATGAAAGACTGAACAACAAGAGTTGTATTTCCTCATGTTTGGCAGAGACTATCACCAGAAAAAAACTCACGTACAGGAACTAGAAGTCCAAGAGTATGGAAATATTCGACGTTAATTGGCAGAATGAAGTCAGATCCTCAATTAATCGCAAATTATGGCTCATCCAAAAGCACAGGAAATATTTGTAAACAAACTTTGTCCGTGATTCTCGAGCTCTTAAGAAGGCCGGTAGGGATCGTATCGCTTATTTTCTATCGCCAATAGAATGCTAGGACCAATATTCCTTTGAAACAAACGTCTGGCGTGGAATTTTCAATAATAAATTTGTTGGTCCATCCTTTTTTCGTGACAATATGATTTTTGTTTATGTTTGAGATAGAGCCAATTATTGCTCAATTCTCACAGCAAGAAAGAAAACGGGTATGGTTCCAGCTTGACGAAGCATCGTCGACATTAATCAAGGAATATCTCGATGGCAAATTAGAGAGTAAATGGATTGGTAGATACTCAATATATCCATGGCCAGCAAGATCTCCCGATTTCACTCCTTCAGATTTTTAGTATGGGGAAACCTTTGGGAAAATGTGTATGATCGAAGACCATTTCGGATATCGATGAATTAAAAAATGTTATTGGAGAGTGTTGTGTTCTTTTAAAAGAAATCTTAATAAAAAAATTTGTGCACGAACAATAAAATGTTTGGCGATTGAAGGTAGACATGTGGGAATTTGGGGATTCCCTGATTGATTGAGTCAGGTTTCCGAACGTTTTTGTAATTCGATTTTTCTTTATGTTAAAAACGTAACTTAGAACTACCCTTTGATAAAGTGATTGTAAACTTGCGGATTTGTATTATTTAATTGTTTAGCATTGAATAATTTATTTATTTATTCATTTTCTTTCATAAAACCATATTGATAGTTATTATGGACATTTATACAGGGTGGAATATAAATTTGCACCAAAATGCTAGTAAAAATTGAAACCATTTTCAACAAATGTCGATATTCTAGTACAAATAATGAATTGGACCAAATATTGCAATGAAATATTATTATAATAATATGAGGGAGGCGCCCAAGGTGCATATGAGATACTTGTACTCTTTATGAGGCTAAAATCATGAAAAATGAAAACAAAAACAATTGCGTAGGTGGCTGTGATTTCAAATCTGAATACGGTATCTAATTCTAAACAACTTCTCCAAATAAACTTTTTTGATTATATCGAAAATAAGGGTAGTTTACCCTTGATCAAAATTCCTATTTTTTTGTTCTCACCTGTTAAGAAATTTAGAATTTTTACAACTTAAATGCAAGTTTTCCGCACTTCCATTTCATTATTTTCAGTACTAAAAAATGGGTGAAGAGAGAAAACGACAACGGACAGCATCCATGATAAAATTTTCCAACCAGAAGAAGGAATCAAAACTCTGGTACGAAGAAGCCAACAGCCATGTGAAGGGGGGAAATCTTACGAAAGCTTTATATGCCTACAATAAGGTGAGATTATTTTCGAAATTTTTTCAATATTATCTGAATCTCGTAAGCGTATCCCGAGATTGGTAGTCCATTGATCATTTTCATTTAGTCTTTTTAACAAAAAATTAAACCTACGAGAAAACAAACTGAGAAGCAAAAAATAAAATAAACCTTCTTGATAATAACTGTGCTTCTGAACTAACGTGGGTAACTAATTTTGAGTCGGCGCCAAACAAACTAGCAATTGAATTAGGTAAAGCGTAAAATGATGGCAGCGGGATGCTCGGCGGTATTTTGATTATTTCTTCGAAGTAATATTATGATCTTCGTTGATTATTTGGTTGGCTCCGACTCAAAATTAGTTACTCACATTAGTTCAGGAGCTCAGTTATTATCAAGGTTTATTTTATTTTTTACTTTTCAGTTCATTTTTTGTTAAAAAGTTTTTTTTTATTTTTTACTTTTCTGTGCTTGAAATCCACTCATGACACCTGGGGTCTTTTATTAAGTGGCGAGTGAGAGCTTGGCTCTTTTACTCTTCCATCTGAGTATATTAATCGTGATAGATTCTCGAGTGCTAGCTATATTTGGTAGCTAGCTGGCTCAAGTCCTTCCTAGCGGCTGTGAGATTTTCAATCTCTGGAAAGTTCTGCCAATCCTTGTATGCTCTTTATTGTTACAAAATTTGCCAAAATAGGCCTTTTCCTCAAAAATTCCTTGAGTTCATCCAGAGCTGTGAATAGTGTTGTGTTGTTTTCTTCCTGTATAGGGGGATCTCTGGGACGTTTCACAGGCCTCGAAAATTCCCTTTTTTCAGCAGCAAGAAAATTGGGACATCCTCTTCAATTTGATTTGTGAGGCCCTCCACAGTTGCTGCATTTATTGGGGGTCTCAACTTCCTGGTTATGTTGTCTCGATTCATGTGATCCTGCACAGTGCCTACAAACAGGGTCAGCGTTACAGTTGTAGGTATTGTGTCCGAATTTCTGACAGTTATAGCACTGTCCGACTCGTTTTCTCGGTCTTTGAGGCTCGAATGGACTTCCATCTCGCAGATCTGAGTGACTTCTTTAATCTTGTGGTCAGTATCTGGCACAGTTACTAGGATGATCGGCATATTTTGTCCATTTCTGTTTTTGAATCTCGCTACCACTCTCGGGTTGAAACCTCTTTCTATAAGTTCGTCGGCTATGCTTATCGGGTCTAGTTCTTCTCGGCGACGCCTTTGAATATGGCGCGAATCTCTCGGCTTTCGATCTTTTTGAAAGTGTGATACTAGACTTTGTTCGTATCTAACATGTTTTTGCATTCATCGTACTTCTCAATAGGGAAAAAAAGCATTTTAATACCATTCTTGGTGTTTGATCCATTTCAGGTTCCTTTTCCGTGTTTGCTAGAAGAGCAGAACTGTTTCATGTCACAACTTGAAGGGGCTCTTCAATCCTTATTTTTTCAATTTTCAACCGACGAAACCAAAAAGGAGGAGGTTTTTTATTCGACGCGTATATTAATTTTTTTTATATTTAGTAATAAGTAAAGTAATAAAAAAACAAGTAGGTAGTGATTAGTAGATTTTAGCCTCAAAAAATTCAAAAATAAAAACTTTAAAACAAAAAATTAAACCGACGGAATACGGAACTGAGCAGTAAAAAATAAAATAAACATTCTTAGTCCCAGTAACTAAGCTCCTAAACTAATGTGAGTACCTAATTTTGAGTCGGCGCCAAACGAACAATCAACGAAGATCATTAAATAACTTCAAAAAAATTATCAGAATGTCACCGCGCAACTCGATGCCATAATTTTACGCCTCACCTTATTCATTTGCTTGTTTGTTTGGCGCCGACTCAAAATTAGTTACTTACATTAGGTTAGGAGCTTAGTTACTGAGACTAAGAATGTAAATTTTATTTTTTACTTTTCAGTTCCATATTTCGTCGGTTTAATTTTTTGTTAAAAAGTTTTTTTGTCCTTTTCTTTGGAATACGGAAACCATCGTCGATAGGTGGAGTTCCTTGGGAAGTGCCTGGATTCGGCTCCTTGCTGGGAACTCCGTTGAACTGGCTTAACATTTTTTGATATTCTTCTTGAAATTCTTGATTATTTTTATCCAAAGTATCATTCATTTCCTGGATAGTTTTCTGAACATCCATACCCATTGTTTCATTAATCATTTTCGTAAAGATAGCTTTCGTTTCTTCATTGAGTTCCATATTGTCGGACGGAGTATAGAACGGTTTAGAAGTCTACAACGACTGTTCGCCACTCATGACTACCTACTCAATATACTCCAGATATCCATTATGTTGTAGTGTTATCAGAACTGCATATATCTGTGCCAAGTTTTAACAGAATCGATTCACAGATGAAAAATTAATAATCCCCTACTTGTCTGCTCTCAGGGGTACATTATGTCTTTCCAAATACAAAAATCATTAACTTTGAAGTATACCTGACGAATAAAAAAATCATCTAAATCGGATAACCCAGTACAAAGTTATGAGTGGTAGAATCGGTTAACGGTTGAGGAATCAGTGGATGAACGATAAATATCCCCTATTTTTCTACCCTTAAGGGTAACATTTTTTTTCAATTCCAGAAGGGACCAACTTCGAAGTATACCCTATCCAATGATATCATCAGAATCGTGTGAAAAGTTATGCGTGATCATATATGAAAGAAATATACGCGTCGACTAGAGAACCTCCTCCTTTTTTTCATGGGTTAAAAAGGTAAATAAATCTTTTATTACTGACAGTGTAGAGGACCTAACTACTTAGTCTACTGCTCCCAGTGCTTCGGGATTTTTTCAATTCAGAGGCCTCCTATTACAACAAGCCTGTTTGCAATTTCTTCGTGCCAGAAATTTCAGACCCTACCTAAAAACCATCTTGTTCTGGAGTACTGTGCCGGCAAGAATCTTTGTCGGAGTTGGGCTCACAAATAAATTGTTGAACCTCAAAATATAACCGTAAAGCGAAACCCCTTAGCCGCCCCTCTTCCCACAGATTTGTAAAAAATACTAAATGAAAAAACGAAAAACTTCCCTTAGATACTTCCGTCTACGCTAGATCCAAGAACAAGATAAATGCTGAACTCCTTTCAATTAAATTTACTTCTCCTGCTTAACTGTAATCGATCTGAAACTATTTCATTGACTTGTCTTCTCCGAGGAGATTTCCCCGAATTTGTTTAACATGTTTAACATTTCTTCAACTTAAGGTAGTTGTCGTGAAATCCACTTCCAATCAGATTTCGTTTATATTGAAACCACTTTCAGTTAACATTATTACGTGTATCGTATCAAATTTTTGGAATGATTTACCACACCGAAAGCGAGATAAAAGGCTTCAAAGTTGCAACGTTTAACACGTAATCCCTATAGTGAGCTACCGCGGACACCACATTTTAAGGCATAACTAAAAACCATCCATTCAGAAACTTTTTGAAAAACTAGTATATTATTAAAAGGTTAGTAACTAATTTTCTAGAAAAAATTAAATACGTGTTTATAAATTATTGCGTATGAGACGTGCAAGAGAGGGAAGTCTGAGAATTGTGGCAACGCCTCAAGCGAGCCTCAAATAAGCGAGAGCACGAGGGTCTTGGGGGTTTGAATTGAACTGTGGAATGCACATATTTATGAATAATAATTGTGAATAATTGCGTTAATATATACTGATGCATTTTAAACATATTACAATAGGAATAGACATACAATAATATGTAGTTTTAGTGAGTAACGGCAAACAATAGTGCATAAACTTAATTTTATTTATACATTTGTACAACACATGTACGTATAACATAATTCGAATATTTTTAAACATAAACAAAAATTATCCAGATTTCCAACAATGTATAAATCTACAAAATAACGTATAAATCTACAAAAAATATAAACAACAATTAATGTAATATTATTCATTCTCCTAACTATTATATTAAATAATCACTTGATTGACTAAACATTTATTTTCAAATCATTAATGATTTTAGTAAATGCTTTCCTATTTTTAGTAACTATATGTTTTCCATTCTCCAATTTTTCAGTTAGGTGATTAATCACAGCTTCTTCTTCTTCATCGTGATAAATTGGTTTCAGAAAATCGTATGTTATATTTATTTGCTCAATTTTTTTCAATAATTCCCGTTATAAAACATTTTTAAGGCAGATTTGTTGAAAATATAAACAGGATGTTCATAAAATCAGATGTGGAATCAATGTCCAGCGTGGCTTTAGCCGGGGAAGTAGTTGTTTTCTGTTAGACATTCACAAAAAATAACTTCATTTTAATCGTGGATTTTTCAGTTCACAGAAAAATCTTTCTATCAATATTCAATTGAGAATGTTTCCCTTTTCAATTTTTAAGGCACTTGAATTAGGTAAATTACAAAATATTCTTACGTTCTCAGGTCGCTCTGAAATACATTCTTCATATGATTTCATGTATGTTAATAATTCTGACTCTTTACCAATGAAGCAAACAAATTTTTTCCAAATGTGTGCATTATACATCTCTTCGTGGAAATTATCTGATGTTTCGTTTGGTATTGAATCTTTGGCTAATTTTGATAGCTCGCACATTCCTGGCCCTTTTCGATCTGGAAACGTTTTTCTAAAAATAATTAAGCTATCCACAAATCCTACTATCATATTAAAATCTTCAATTAAATTATTATTAATGATTGCTCTTAGTAATCTCATCGAATCTCGCATTATGCACAACGAGTAAATTTGGAGTTGTAGATAAATTTAAAAATGCTTTGAATGCTATCGAACAATCTACTGAATTTAGTGAATCGACTTGAACATCATTCATATATAATTGACCAGAATTGTAGTACATCCCTTAATTTTTGTCAACACAGGATTGATGCTTCGTAGGGCTAACAATATCAATAATTTATTGATATTGATTCGATGTTTTTTAATAATGCTCTTAATTCGTTAATTCCAACGTTTGGTTGATATGCTACACCTTCTGACTTTTCCTTCGATTTTCTTAACATTTCCCTTGCTTTGGTCAAATCAACTCCTCGCAACTTTTTTTCTCTTAATGTTAGCAACAGTCTTCTTTTTTTCTCATCAGAATCATATCTTTTAGCATATGTATGACTACGTTCCAAATTTAATATTTTTCTTTTTTCTTTTCTCGCCAATGTTTTAACAAACTGAACTGTATCTTGAACAACTAAATGCGAGCGATGGTTGGATTGCGACGTTGCCAACAGTCCAGTCATGACTTATTTGCTGTGTCACGCATGCTAGTTGGGTTTCTGAGTGAACAGTTCCCATAAAAAACATCCCACTAATTCAGCGTTTGAACATGTATCGCGTCGCGCTAAAATCGAGCCTAATTTTTGACACTGTAGCACAACTACCTTAAGGTTCCAAATTTCAAAAACGAATTCAATACTGTTCGTGAAACACCCCAACACAAAATAACAAATTCGCATCTCAAATACAGGTCGTCCATATAGTAACGCATAAATTCATTATTAGCTAAATAAACAATATTATGAATAATTCCCGAAACAGGTCGAGTTTTTATTTTAATTTTTTGTTTTTTTATTTTATAATTCAATATACAGGGTGACCTTCGAGTAACGATGACATCACCGGTTTCATTTAATTTTTTAAATTTCCGAAGTTACCTTACAGAGCTGATTGCAAAAATATATCACAAGTTCAAATTGGTACAGGGTGGGCAACAATACAAAAGATGTTTAAAAAATTATACTAGAAAGTTATACGTTACTGTATTTTTACAAAATAATAATTGAAGAATAAACGTAATACAAATTATAAAATAAAATTACTTAGTTATGCAGCTATTGGATGCACTACCAAAAACAAACCGAAGAAAATCCACAGTGAATGTTCAAATTTTCCTCCATTGACCGCTAGATAATGACCCACTTGGGCATTAACTTTGTCTCTGACATTTTGTAGCACAGCGGGTGTTATGTTCTGCATTTCTTGCCCAATTCGGTCAATTAGGTCACGGATATTGCCAGGTCTGTAAGTTAAAACTTTAGATTTTGGACAACCCCATCAAAATAAGTCTAATGGGCCAAGATCAGGTGATCTAACGGGCCATTCTACTCGTCCCCTTCTTCCTGTCCACCGATCTCGACAGGTTCTTTTTAAAAACTCACGCATAGTTGCAGCGAAATGTGGCGGTTTTCACGTGAAAACCTTTCAAATACATTAAGACGATGGACGTCCGAAACGATAGTAATCAGGAATTAATTTATTTTGTAGAAATCCAGATACAACGCTCCTGTAAAATTCTCCTCAACAAATTATGGACCAGTCATTATATTTTCCACAATACCAGCCCACACTTCGACCTTTTGTGGTATGTTGCGTATGGTATTCTTGCATCCAGTGTGGATTTCCATCAGACCAATAACGAGTGTTTTGCCGATTAACATTCCCGTTCAAATAAAACGTTCCCTCGTCAGAAAATAAAACGTCAGCGATGAAATTGTTATTTTTATTAATTTAGTCCATCATTTACTCGCAGAATTTAGTTCTTCGATCAAAGTCGTCTTCAGCCAATTCATGGACGAGACGTACTTTATGAGGATGGTATTTTATCTTTTTTAAAATGTTCGATACTGAGGACTTTCCAATATTCAAATCACTAGATAGTCCTCGCACTGTACAGTGTGGACAAAATTACGTTTTGTTGAATATTTTCATTGAGTGTAGGTCCAGCTTGCTTTGGTACATCCCTCACATGTTCTTATTCTCTGTATTTCCGCACTATTCTGCTTACAGTAGATTGTGAAATAGAACCACCATCTGGGTGCATTTCATGGAATAATCTGCATACCTCCTGTTGAGTCCGCATCATATCGACAACACCAATCATGATTGAAATTTAAATCCTCTCCCTTTCTGATGGAGGGATTAATCCAACTTCGGCGTACAAAAGACATAAGAAATCATGTCCAAAAAAGGATATAATCATCTAAACACACGTTATATAGAAATATAAAAAAAAATATCTTCCACGTATTACCACTCAACGATAATATCTTACTTGTATTCGCATAGATATCATAAGTGCTAGGGGCTTATTCGCCAAAAAATTTTGGAACTTTTCTAGAAAGAATTTTACCTGAACATTTTACTGAGTGCGATTTGGGGTCTTAATATCTGATTAAACCACGGAAGCGGAGCTTGAGTGGTTTGATCTTTGATAATAAGGCCGCAAATTTCACGAGTTGAATTTCCTAGAGGCAAAATGCTTGAGAGAAAATATAAAAAAAATGCGATAGAATCCTCCAGCACGAATGATATTTGATGTGAATATTTCTCGAATCATATTCGAAGCTGAATAAAATTACCAAAATTCATATTATATTTGAATTTCCAACGGGGAAAATTACAACAATTCTCGTTCCAAAATTGAAGGAATCATATCCGTTTCTAAATGTTTCGTGTCTCAGATTCATTCACTTACAAACACTTAAACTCGCCCAAATACCTAAAATTTATATAATTTTTTCACTATCAAATGAAATAGTCTGTATCTGAAACCGATAAAAAAAAGTTGGCTGGCAGATGTGAACCAAAAACCAATAAAAAATATGGAGTAATTTTATTGGTTTAAATTTTTCTGAAATAGAAGCACACACACACCACACTCAAAAAAACTCATATATATATATATATATATATATATATATATATATATATATATATATATATATAATATATATATATATATACATATATATTAATAAATGATTCACTAACCTTTGGTTTGAGTCGGTAGATTGTTTTTCGTTAAGCAAACGTTGTGCACACATATCAAACATTTTACTGGAGCCTGCATTTTGATCATTATTGACTTTTTGTTTATTTTTGATCACTTGATCGTCACCGTCACTCATATTTTGATTCAATGAAATCATCCCTGATTCGAATTCTTTTAAGCGCAAACACGTCAAGTATACTATAGTCGGATAGATATAGTAAGCAGCTCATAAGAGAAGCAACGGAGCACACATAAGGGAATCGAGATCTGATTGGTTCTCTATTTGAAATTTTGCCCATTCGATTGGCTCAAAAATAATGGGGGGAATATTCATTTTAAATTTCCCGAAAGCAGAACAGCAGTTCGAATGGTTTCGTAATCGTATGAGTAAAAGCTGGATGGTTGTCAAGCAGACTCGTATATAATATAACAAATAGAGAAAGAGAGAGAGAGATAGAGAGGGAGAAAGTCGCATGGAGGAGGCATAACACTTTTTTCTTTCGTTACAATTTCTACCAGTCAACACGTACTGCAAGCCGCGTAAAGAAACTTCGTTCCAATAATTCAGAGGATCCATCAGCAATGATATTATTCAAATGGTGTCACGAAGTGCTCTAGTTATTGATATTATTAATAGGGTAAGTTCATATCTGACATGAAGAATATAAATCTCATATAAAACTGAACCAAACACCCATATAAAAACATTAATTTGACGACCCTCTCATAAAACACGCGACTGAAACTCTCCACTTTATTTAAGAATGAGCTATTTCTCGTAAAATTGTTCTTGGATAGCCCGAATGGTTGGCGGACTTTCATGTGGGTTAAGTGGCGACCTAACGATATTCTTCCTCAACAGATACCTAGTCGAAGTATATTTATTGTGGGAGTTAGCATAGATATAGATGAACATATCGCCACTGGATTTTCTAGTCCAACTCGACTAATATGTCCGGAAATGCGACTTAAGCATTTTTCAAAACATTGTAAATTTAAATGTTATTTAGAATTTTTTTTCTGATAAATCAGTATTTCAAGGAAAACGAAAAATGACTTCGTATGGAACACTTCGAGCGAAAACTCATAATTTTCACTCTCGGTTCGATCATACAACCTCGAGGACTATTCAACATTTTCAGCCAGCAGGAACATTGAGAATATTTCACCCACAAAGAGATAGTTATGATCAGTTGGAGAAACGAAAATAGAATATTGTAGGATATGTATAGTGGCGTATATTGAGATTTGATGCCCTGACCCTGAAGGTTAGCAGCCCCATAAATTAATTAAAACAAAGGCAAATATCTCGACAATCTTCAACGAAAATTAGAAAATGTATCACAATAAACACGCAAAAGGACTACGTTGTACCACTTTCTAAATAAAATTAGATTAAAGTGGAAAAGCCACAAGTCACCAGGAAATTATCAAAGAATCACATACGAGTGTTGAGGATCAACTATTTGAAAAAGTTGAGAAGTTTAAGAGATGAAGACAGACCGATCATGTTTTTGGTTGAAACGCTGGACATACAACCTCTGAATCTCGGAGTGGTGGAACATCGTCCGGATTATTCACACACGTTTTAAAAGGAAACTGGTTGATTATTGTTCATGCTGGTGGAGTCATGGCTAATTTACCTTCTAGATCAATAGTGATCAATGGTAATTCATCGCGTCATAATGTACAAGTGAATAAAGCCCCTACATCCAATCCCTCAAAGTCGGAAATGAGGTGTTAGCTTTCTGATAAGAATATAATAGTCTAAGAGCTGGCTACGTAAATTGAAAATGATAAGGTACAAAATAAATTTTCACATAGAAACCTTCCTTACCTTCTGACAAGTGTGTAGCTCTGCAGGCAAAAGTCAGTCCCGGAACTGGAAGCGGTGGAGGGCGGTCAAAGATTTTTCCGGAGCGCCGCCCTGCGCTCAGATAACTCCAAACACTTTTCAATTCGACAAGGCCTCATAGCCCATTTGAATGAACGCTCGCTTTCAAACTGCAAGGACCTGGGTTCGATCCCGAGCTGGGACACGCATTTTTTATCTATTACACTCAAATCAACCACAAAACTTCTACAAGTCTCCAAAATATATTACCTCAAAACATTCAGCCTCACAACCCCTCATATAAATTACTAGCAGACCCGGCCACGCGTTGCTGTGGCTGTGGTTTTGTCTTTATCCCGTTATTCCTTCTTCCCGTTATCCCCTTATCCTGTCATCCCATTATCCCGTTTTTTTGTTATCCCGTTATTCCCGTTATTTCGTTATTCCGTTATTCCGTTATTCCGTTATCCCATTTTACTGTTATCCCGTTTTTTCTTTATCCCGGTATCCCGTTTTCCCGCTATCCCCTTATCCTGTCATCCCGTTATCTCGTTTTTTCGTTATCCCGTTATTCCCGTTATCCCTTTTTGCTGTTATCCCATTTTTTCATTATCCCGTTATCCCGTTTTGCCCTTACCCCCTTATCCTGTCATCCCGTTTTCCCGTTTTTCCGTTATTACCGTTATCCCGTTTTCCTATTAACCCGTTTCTTATTCATCTCGTTATTCCGTTTTCTCGTTATTCCCTTATTCTGTCATCCCGTTTTCCCGTTTTTCTTTATCCCGTTATTCCCGTTATACCGTTTTTTCTTTATCTCGTTATCCCGTTCTCAATTTATCGTACTACAATTATTATATTCGATTGCCATCTTGCAACCCCATTGCGGATCTGTGGATAAAATAAAAAAACATAAAAATCGCGATGGAAAAATAGGGGTTGATCGTAGAAGGGTGAAAATTTAGGGTTGTATGTATTTTTGAATGTTGTATCATAAAAAAATTAAAAAAAAATTACCAAAAAAATAAAATAAAAAATTGAGGGGTGGACCACCCTTAACATTAAGGGGGATGAAAAATAGCCTATCTCTCAAGTTGGAAAAAATTACACATACATGCCAATTTTCATCAAAATCGGTTGACTTGGTGAAGAGTTCACTGGGAACAAACATCAGGACACTGGATTTATATATTAAGTTATTTATACTTATTCACCGTTTTGTCTACCAGTAATTAATTCATAATTCATTGAAAATTCGAAAAATACAAAAAAACTATCCATAGTCTTACCGCTTCAGCGATATTATCATTTTGTATATACTGGGTTCGATCCCGAGCTGGGACACGCATTTTTTTCCTTCATTACACTCAAACAACCACAAAACTTTCACAAGTCTCCAAAATATATTACCTTAAAACATTCATCCTCACAACCACTCATATAAATTATATTTATACTTATCCACCGTTTTGTCTACCAGTAATTAATTCTACTTCATTGAAAATTCGAAAAGTACAAAAAAAACGATTCATAGTTTTACCGCTTCAGCGATATTATCATTTTGTATATACTTAGAGCCATCATTTCGCCCCCTAACAAATTATGTACAGCTTTCTTAAGCCGTAAATAATTTTAAAACTAAATCGCCAGAAATTTTAACAATGTTCTTACAATTTAACCGACTTCTGGGAACGTTTAATCCCCGACCTAGACTTCTGGAAAATATTTTACGCAATTTCTACAGTTGGAATCTATAACTGTACGAAATATCAGAACTGCACTCATTAAAAATTAACGCGTTTGACCAAATTCAATTCGAATCATATATAAAATGTTTTTATTATGTACTCAGTATGGTACATCTCGTAATTTATTATTTACAATGCATTTAATTCTATATTTCAAGGATAAAATGGTGAAATGCCCCGGTGAAGAGGCAGTAGGAGGTCGCCTCTAGATGTTTTGCGATACCCTAATAAAAATAAATTATTTCAAGTCAAATCATGCTTTCTTTGCCTTCCTGCTACTTGTTTTTGAGGAAGATCTTTAATTTGATCATGATAGAACAATTGAAACTACGGATAATAATTTCGTTGAACAAATTAGAGCTATTTTCTGGAAAAAGTACGCCAAAAAAACAGTTTAGAGAAATTTTCAGCAGCCTTCGGCAGCTGCGAAGCAAGTCATGCTCTTTGAAAATCCTGTTTTGTGTCTTGAGGGGATGTGAGGGTGAATATTCTGAGGTAATATATTTTGGTGACTTGTAGAAATTTTGTGGTTGATTTGAAAGTAATATACAATTAAAAAAAAATGTGTAACGCAGATCGGGATCGAACCCAGGTCCTTGCAATTTGAAAAATCAAAATGTCTTTATTTCCTGTTGGGTACGTGCTGGTTGACCCCAGGAAGATTATTAAACACAATACAATACATAAAATTTATACATATACAATTTGTCTCTCTGTAGGAGACCCATCGAGGGATTTGCAAGATTCTATGGGGTATAGGAAGAAGGTGGAAAACACACACATCAACCCCCATATGTTTTCATATGGGGGAGAAGGTTGTTCGTACTTCAAATGTCTCGCACGTATCCGCGGGCGGGAACAGTGGAAAGCACCCCCGCTGATAATGACGGGTGCACCCGCATTGCACTTTATTTCCCGATGTTACTTGATTATTGCCACACGTCTCCTGCTATACATATACAGGGTGTAAGTGAATAAGTGCGACAAACTACAGGGGGTGATTCTACATGAAAAAATAATGAAAGTTTGCTTTATAATTTTTGTCCGTGAATGCTTCGTTTTCCGAGATACGCGGTGTTAAAGTTTTTCTGACTGACTATTTATTTATTGCTCTGAAACCGGTGGAGATATGCAAATGAAATTTGCTGAATTTGAGAGGTAGTTTTTGCGCATTTTTTTACATGCAATTAAGAATTTTATAATCATCATTGGCGCGCATATGAGTAATGAGCTCAATTTTTTTTAAGGAAAAATAGGTACATCAGTAAAATATTTCAAATAAAAAATCATTTTTGAATTCTTCGTTCAATTTGTGACAAAAAAATCTCTCTTGCGTATGGGGCGCCGTTCTTATGCTGAAAAATTAAAGATCTTAACGCGTATTTTTCATTTCTTCAATACATTATCAAGAACTATCTAATACTAATAAATAAATAGGCGCAAAGCTACAACAAATGTTCAAAATGACCTCCCTCAGACGTGATACAAGATTCAACTCTTCGCCCCATTGATTGTCATATTCGCGCAAATATTCCTGGTGTATTTCTTATTGTCTCACAGCCGGCTATAATTCGATTCCTCAGGTCTTCAACATTTCAACAGAGGTGGAATGAACTAATGACTTGAGATAACCCCCAATGCAAAAATCTAGAGGATTTTATTTGGATATAGTGTATCTGAGTGATTATGTACAATAATGCTAAAATGGACTGGTGCACCATCATGCATGAACCAGCAGTGTTGTCTCAGCTGTAGAGGAATTTCTTCAAGGAGAACAGGTAAGTCTTCCTGTAGGAAATTGAGGTAAAAGTCGCCTGTTAGTCGTTGTGGGAGAAAATATGGACCGATTGGATGATCATCAAGTACCCCAAGCCATACATTTACCGAAAACTGATGCTGAAAATGAGCTACAAAGATTCCATATGGATTTTCCTCAGCCCAGAGGTGTTATGGAAATTTTTTATACACTGTCGTAAACAAAACGCCATTTGAAAAATTTGGAATTTGAGCGATTTGATGAAGAATGCAATGGCAAAAAACTAGGCGCAGAAAAAATTCCCTAGGTAGTAGAGCTTGCACACGTTGAATGTGAAACTGATACAATTGCTGTTCTTTAAGAATTCAAAATACAGTGAAGTTGCTTACATTCACTATGTTGGCAATTTTTCGAGTACTTGTTTCAGCTGACTCCGCAATTAACTCGAGAACTGCTTCTTCTAGTTGCAAAGTTCGTACTTCTCGAGGGTGCCCGCCGTCAGCCGTTTGTTTTTTTAATGTTCCATTTTCGCGCAAACGTTGGTGAAGACGAGCAAATATTGTGTGATAGGGTACCCTACATCCTGGATACAACTCAGCATACAATCGTCGAGCTTGCCGACCATTTTCATTACTTCGACCATAGACAATTCCGCATTTGTATAATTTTCCATTCTTTTCGATAAAAGAAAAATTAATTATTATCATTAATGTTATGCCGAACTGAAAGCTGAAATGGAGAAAAACTAATCTGACATTTCGTTGAAATATTCGTATTTAACAAAATGTTGACAGTAACCTACTAGCATCGCTACTAGATAATGATAATGTTTTATTTTTTGCATAAAAACGGTGCCACATTCGAAAAAAAAGCTAGAGTAATTTTTTGTTACAAACTGAACGATAAATTCAAGAATGATTATTCATTTGGAATATCTCAGAGGCGTACCATTTTTTTTATTAAAAAAATTGAGATGATTACCCGTATGCGCGCCAATGATGAACATAAAATTCCCAATTGCATGTCAAAGAATGCGCCATAATTAACTCTTGAAACACCAAGTTTCATCTGCATATTTTTACCGGTTTCAGAGCAATAAATAAATAGTCAGTTTTTAAGAAAAACTTCAACACCCCGTATCTCGGAAAACGAATCATTTGCGGACAAAAGTTATATAACAAACTATTTTTTCATTCAGAGTCATCTCCTAGAGTTTGTCGCACTAACCCCTGTACGTGTATTATAAATAGTCGTTAGATTAAAGAAAATCAGATAATCGGACTACAAAATTTGTGACCCCAAAAACCTCCAGATATCAATTTTGAATTGGTTCGGACCATCAATGATAGAACACACGTCAGCCATATCGGAGCCGCCATCTTAAATTCCTGATTTTTTTTTAACATAAGAATGATCTCCGATACCAAAAACTCCTTCATACAAATTATAAAGAGAATCAGATCCTAAACACACTAATACAGCACATTAACTAAAAACTTTTAAATATATTTCGATTTTTTTTTTAATCGCAGGGACCATCGAGGAACAGTTTTCCGGGCCCCAAAAAGTTTTCCGGGCCCCAAAAGTTTCCCAGTGCGCGCGTGCAGAGAGGTCAGCACATAGAGCTCCGGCAAAATCATATAGTGAAACATAATTGTCACTACGACGACTGGTCTGGTTAGAAGGCGCTCCCAGTCATAGAGAGTCATACAAATATAAATTATTTAGCTATAACTGTTCCAAAGATTTCTTAATAGAATATCATCGAGGGTAGAAAGTATTCATTAATATGTTTGAAAATATGAACAGGATGTTCATAAAATCAGATGAGGAATCATCTGCGACTGAAAGATAAACTTTATAGTCACTATGTTTCTGCATTCAGAGAAAAATAGTTGAGCACAAACACAGCAGTGCAACGCAACACATTAAAAAAATGCTTATATCAACACTGTAATCTTTCGAATATGCATAATATAAGGGCACGGACGCGTTCTGGAGTTCTTGGGAGTATTGCTGGCTGCGTTTTCATGTTTCGAAAACATTTGTAGATTCATAGGTTAGTGCTTAGTAATCCCGAAAAGTGCTGCGGAGCACTGAAGTGCTTCGGATAATTTTTCGGGATTACTAAGCACTAAGCTCGGGAGCATAGACGACCGTTGGTGTGGAGACGACAAACTAAGTCTTTTGAATGTCCAGGATGAGTTAATTCAAAATTAACCATGTATGTATCTTCTGTAGATTAGTTCCGGCATTGTTCCTAACATTCTCCCGTTTCTCCCCCGTATTGGTCTAATTTCATTTCCAGTTTTCACTCCCTGCACTCTAGTTCGACACAAGGTCAAGAGGGAGTCCACGAATACCATAGTGGCATAGCTTGTTGAGTAGAATTTTGTGTGAAACTGTGTCGAAGGCCTTGGCGAGGTCTGGAAGAACTGCTTTGCATTTTGATGACTCTTTTAAGACCTTGAATGTTTGCTCTAGGAAATCCACTACTGCATTTTCAGTATTTAAGTTCTGGATGAAGCCGTATTGCCTGTCTATAATGATCCTATGTCCACGGAAGAATTCTGTTATTGACTAGGTATTTGTTCTAAAATTTTTGTTAGGTTATCAATGACATATTGTTATAACAATATTGCCTAAGGGGCCTCAAAAGGGGGTTGGTAGCTCAGAATAAGTTTTGTGATAACCAGATCACGAACTCAGAACCAATTGAACAAATATACAACATTTAATGAGAAAACAAACTATTCAATAATAACTCTACCTACACCTAGAACTATCTATACAACGCTGCCAGAATGGCAGCTCAGTAGTTGAGACTACAGTCTTGTGAAATATGTATTTCTGGAACTCTCTTCAAAAATAGTTGTTTCAACTCATAACTTCTAACCTTCTAACCTCTTGATAGTGCCTTGCTATACTCTTTTATATTCACACACTTTTTTCGATGTGATCCATTCCCAAACAATTCGAGGTTTAATAATATTCGAGAATGCTGACCCAGATCATGAGAATATGGGCCGAGCATCTTCAGAAGGCATATTCCTGACAATATTGACCTATAGTTAATTCGTTGACGGCTGTTGCCTGACTTAGAAATTGGGATGATGAGTGATTTTTTCCATTGTCCTGGTATTTTTCCACTTGATAAACATAGATTAAAATTATATGGGTTAGTGGTGGTACAATGTATTCGTGTATAGTTTTCATGGCTATTACTGTAATTTTATCTGGGTCAGATTTGAAATTTGATATATGAATAATTATTTCATGTTCTGTTACAGGTTCTAAATTTTTTCTTTTATTTTGTAGTGTGTGGAATACAAGTGGGTTTTCTTAAATACTTCTTGGAATTTATATAGTAAATACAGGTTTATACAATTTTATTGGAGTTGAAATTTTACTACTTGTGCGTACGCCACTAAATAGAGTAGCACTCAAGGGACGAGTTACTGGTGAAAGTAGCCGCCTTGTTTCACCGTTCCTCCGCCATTCAGAAACGAATACGCATTCAAACAGCTATTTTGTCCTTACAAGAGTTAGTTTAAATAGTTGATATTCAAAAACTCGTTGTGCAATACGACAGAAGACTATAATGATGTCGTTATGTATATATATATATATATATATATATATATATATATATATATATATATAACATTTGCTTGTGAAAAAACTCTTTAAGGTTTGCAGAGTAGCAATTCTTGCATCGTTGTATCCACAGTGAATATATAGATTGAGATCTGGCTACGTAAATTAAAAATGATAAGGTACAAGGAAACTTTTAACATAGAAACCTTCCTCACCTTCTGACAAGTCTTCTGCAGGCAGGCAGAAGTCAGTTCCGGCGTTGAAAGCGGGGGCGGGCGATCAAAGATTATTTCAGAGCGCAGCCTGGAGCTCACATAACTCCGAACACTCAATCATTTATCGAAGCCTGATAGCAGCCTTGAATAAACGCTCGAATTCAGAGTGAAAGGACCGGGGTTCGATCCCGAACTGAGTCACGCATATATTTTTTAATTAACGATTACACTCAAATCAACCACAAAACTTCTACAAGTCACCAAAATATATAGGAAGGGATACAAAGCTTCATTAGACTTGAAATGATTTATTATTGCATGGGGAATCGCAAAACATCGCGAGGCGACCTCCCACTACCTCTTGAATAATTGAAATTTACGGATAATACTTTCGTTGAACAAATTAGAGCTATTTCCTGAAAAAGGTACGCCGAAAAACTAGGTTCAGAGGAATTCTCAGCAGCCTTCGGTCGCTGTGGAGCAAGTCATGCTCTGTGAAAATGATATTTCTGCCTTGTGAGGGTGAATGGGTTATGAGGGTAAATTTTCTGAGGTAATACATTTTGTTGATTTGTAGAAGTTTTGTGGTCGATTTGGGTGTAATAGTAAATAAAATAAAAATGAAAAAACCTCGGTCCTTTCACTATGATCGCCCGCCCCCGCTTTCAGCCCCGGAACTGACTTCTGCCTGCAGAGCCACACACTTGTCAGGAGGTAAGGCAAGTTTCTATATGAAAACTTTCCTTCTACCTTATCATTTTTATTTAACGTTACATTTTTTTGAAACAAAAAAAATTCTTAGTAGTATGTGGACGGTCGGAAAATTTAGAGTAAATTATAAGTAAATTAAGGAAAATCAAGAAGACTGAGTGGAAGTTCTGGAAGGGAGTGGGGGTATCCAAATATACGTTTTCAGGGGTGGATATTGTTTTTTTTATCTTTTCAACATAACCTCAAAATTAACGAGAAAAACGCTAAAAACGGCTTCTTCTGTTTTTTATTTTTATCTCCCCCAAAAAAACTATGAAACTTGGTGAAAACCTTTTTTTGTGTTATAAATGAACTGTAATTTTTTCAAGGCAAAATAATATTTTTTTGCTTGTATACGAATTCGAATAAAAAAAAGACTAATTTTCAATTGAAAAATTTGGTTTACAAATTTAAATTTTTTGAAGTTTATCAGTACTTATTTTCTTCGTTGAAATCTCGACTTTAAGGTAACATGAAAAAAATGTTTGTTCGTATTGAAAAATATCGTTAAAAATACAAAAAAACGACTTTTTTATAATTGATTTTTCAGTAACCTTGAGAACAAATTATTGGATGTAAATGACATTATATTACGTGGAAATTGATCTTTTTCATCAATTTCAACGGTTATTTGAAATAAAAAATAAGACATTCTCAAGATCACTGAAAAATCGATTATGGAAAAGTAGTTTTTTTGGTTTTTAACGATATTTTTCGATACGAACAATATATTGTTTTCATACCATCTTGAAGTTGAGGTTTCAACGACGAAAATGAGCACTGATAAAGTTAAATAATTTAAAATTTGTAATCAACTTTTTCGATTGAAATTCAGGATTTTTTAAATCTGAATTCGTATACAATCAAAAAATAAATATTTGGCTTTGAAAAATTACAGCTTATTCAAAACACAAAAAAAGTAGTCATCCAGTTTCATATTTTTTTTTGCGGGAGATGAAAATTAAAAACACAGTAGTCTTGAGAACAAATTAGTGGATGTAAATGACATTATATTACGTGGAAATTGATCTTTTTCATCAATTTCAACGCTTATTTGAAATTAAAAATAAGACATTCTCAAGATTACTGAAAAATCGATTATGAAAAAGTGGTTTTTTGGTTTTTTAATATATTGTTTTCATACCATCTTAAAGTCGAGGTTTCAACGACGGAAATGAGCACTGATGAAGTTAAATAATTTAAAATTTGTAACCAACTTTTTCGATTGAAATTTAGGATTTTTTTTATTTGAATTCGTATACAATCGAAAAATAAATATTTGGCTTTGAGAAATTACAGCTTATTTAAAACAAAAAAAAAGTAGTCACCCATTTTCATATTTTTTTTCCGGGAGATAAAAATTAAAAACAAAAAAAAACAGGTTTTAGCATTTTTCTCGTTAATTTTGAGATAATAATGAAAAATTAGATTTTTTTCCATTAAACTTTCTCCGATAGGATGCATATTTGAGCCACAAATCGTAAAAACCAATATCCATCCCTCAAAACGTATATTTAGCTACACTCACCCCCCTTCCGGAACTTTTCCTGATTCGTCTTGACTTTTAATAATTCACTTTTAATTTACCTTAAATTTTCTTCCACCCACTTACTGCTAAGAATTTTCCATGAATTCGGGTATTTAAAATCGGTTTGGCCCTGGTCTATTATCAATGCCACACAAAATATTAATAGAGAATTCAACTAATAAGACGCTCGGAAACTGTCGATGATGAAACTCAGGTGCTGCTCATCCTTCATTGAAATCGCGGAAAATATTCCGAAGATAAGTTAACTACCGTTTCATGTGCTCTATGAGTGACCATTTCGTTAGTACGTCTCTGTCTTCGAATGAAACCTTCTGAGTCGCACCCTGTTTCACAGGGTGTCGAAAGGAAGCGTCATAGGCAAATTAGGTGGCGTTACGATTTCCACCCATTGATCACGCCTTGTGGAAACCATAGCAACAACCAAAGTGTTAGTTTTCACGGGTGAGGTAATAGAAAGTTGCCGAATATATAAAATAGTAATTTTGCTAAAAACGCATTACCGGTGTACATTAAATTCACATTAGCGGTACATGCAGCAACGTAATGAACCTTCGTGTTACGTGATTATTTGAGAAGTAATTCCGGGGAACGGAATGGAGAACATGGCGGATTCTTCGAAAATTATTGCTGAAAAACGACTAAGCGTAACACGAGAGACTGAACTCTTGCAAAGTTTCGTAAGGATCAACGTCGATGATCACGATAGCCTGATAGAAGGAGTTGCAGGAGAAAAAGGAGATGTGAAGAATGTTGAAGGTATTTATTCCAAGTGTTACCTCTGATACCCAATGAAATCTTTGGGAACTGGTCAACAATATGGGGGTTTTTATCCCCTCCCTTATTTGGATGTGGATTCAATGGTCATCCCTTCGATACCATTGAGTTTGAACTGATACTGAAGATTGGGATATGGAAAAGAGTTACCTCTAATTTCCTCTAATTGTACTACTCTATAGATTATTTTTATTCGGATTTTTTATTTTTACTATATTAAACTGTTTTATGCAAATTTCAATTTGTTTCTACGATGTGAATCGAATGCTCTAAAGTTAGAAAAATATTTTTATTCCCAAAGTTATACAGGGTCTGTCAAAAATCTTCACTTTCTTATTTCAAATGAAAACCCACTTTTCCTCACATGGATCGATTGGCCCTCTGATTCTGAGTTAAGACGACCTGAATGATGTCAACTTACCTATTACAGTTTTTGTCATATGTAAATTTATCTGAAAAAAAATACCGTCTTAGTTGTTTGCAAAAAAAATCATGTCTCGCAAGCCGTCGAAAATTAGGAAACAAAATGTTTCTGAAAAGGTTTTTTTTTAGTTATTTTATTTTGTGTTTTTCAGTAAGTACGCCTCAATCTATGCATTTTCGTTGAAGCATCCTATGATGAGGCGTTTTTCCTTAGGGTCTTGAGCAATCTAGGTTTTCAATGAGAAGACCAGATAAAGAAAAACTTGTCCGCCATCCTGGAGCTGCTATCTTCAATTCATCGATTTTGACAAAAATCCATATCCTTCGACTAATTTCATTATCTACGATCCCAAAAACCTCGACATACCAATTTTGAATGGAAACGGTCCATAATCACAAAACTCGTCCACCATCTTGGAGCCGCCATCTCGACGTTATGAATTTTGAAAATAAATTCATAACGTCCGACCCCTAAAACCCCCACATACCAATTTTCAATAGAATCGGACCATAATCACAGATTTGGTCCGCCATCTTGAAGTCGCCATTTTGTTTCTATGAATTCACACAGAAAATCCATGACCATCGACCTCGAAAGCCTCCACATACCAATTTTGAATCGACCCGGACCATAAACACAAATCTCGTCCGCCATCTTGGAGCCGTCATTTTGTTTTTTTTTTTCTACCAAATATTTTGTAATGCATTGTCATCGGAATTATGTTAATCGGATGACTAGAAGTGGGTCAACATCCACTTGCAAGATTTGAACTTTTTTGAACTAAACATACAAATATGAAGTCAAATAAAAGCTTGTAATAACCCAAATTTTTCACGCTACCCCAAATATAAAAGTCTAAAGGGGTTAGATATGGAGATCTTTGGGGGGGAAGGACCTTTAAGGACACTATACGGTATTGTGGGTGTCCCGGACTTCTGGGGTCTGTATACCCTCTGTACCTCCGATTTACCCACTAAAAGCTCGACCCAGTTATCTCGTCTGATCATGACCTCCGATGACACTTTGGCCAGATCCCATTGTATCTTGTCTGCTGTTTACATTTACAGCAACCATTCCAGTAGTTTCATGCCTTGCACAAGTTTGTACCAGCCCAATACTGGGCTGTAGAGTTTCGGTTCACCAATTGGTTGGCCAAAAATTGACTATTTTCTGCGATCCAGGACTCTGCAGTTGCACAGTATCTGTATTACTGTTTCTGGTTCCTTACCGCATAATCTGCATATTGGGACGCCATTGAGTCACTCCATTGCGATCTTGAAGTCCCTGTTTGTACCTAAATACTGGAAGTCTGCCTTGTATGCTTTCCATATTATTTTCCTTGGATTCCGATAAGTTTCTGTGGTTATGTTGTTCTTCATTTTGAAGTTCATCTGACTGTACTCGGAATAACTCTCCTCTTCAGACACATGCCCTTCCGTAACAGAATTTCTCACATAGGTGGTGTCTATTGTTACGTCAGGTACCTCCCTTCTGTTTTTGTAACGAACGTTAGTTTATTTCCTGAATTCATCATGTCCAGTTCGTTTGCTATCACGAACTGTTGTAGCGACTCCCCGTCCCCCCTTCGTTGGTGTCGCTATTGCCGCAGACGACGTGGTGCGCGTTGGCATCGCAGCCGATTACCATCTGCAGTCCTTTTTGCCTGCAGTGCCTTTGCAGCTCCTCCACAGCCTTCGTGGATGTTGGTTCAGGTCTCCACTTACCCCCCCTTTGATTTCACACTGACGGGTCCATGGTTCCTGAACAAGAGCCTCCTCGATGTCCCACATGGCCCCTGCAAGTACTGCCGTGGCTGCGTTACAGTACTGGAGGTTCATCTGGATGACTCTGATCCTCATATGTTTCCGTTGGTCCAGGAGCCAGAGGATTAATTTTTCGAGCTCTACTGTCCTGAACAAAAAGACCGAAAAGGGCAGGAATTGTCTTTCTTCCTTCTTGGTGTATTGGCTCATCAGAGTCCATTGCTCAGTCCTCAGATCCGGGTTCGGGGTCTGAAGTCTCCGGCTGACCTCCGATGGTATGTTCGCTGACCCAGGGGACGAAGACGAGGGTCCTGTATCTGACCACCGTCAATTCGACTCCCTCCCATAGCCTTCCCGGTGAGCCAATCGTCTACCTGTGCCAGTTTGCTGTTCTTTCATTTGCGCAGGTCATCTATGGGACTCCTGCGCTGAAGGCAGTTTTTTCGTAGTATGTTAGTGTACTCCCGCTCCCTGATGGGGTCCCGTAGTGGGTATCCACCATTGCGTTTTGAACTAGATCTACTTGTTCCTAATTCAAACAGGACATCCAGATGGTGTCTGTCGATCACCGCCAGCCGGATTCCTCTGGCCACCCCGCTGAAGGTACCTGGTTATTCACTATAAATTACTCCTTTTCATCGTTATTATTACCTATAGAAAAAAAAATTGTAAAAGTTGTGTGGTTATGACTGAATTTTCATGAAATACTACCAAAAATTCGGTAGAATGCAGATTTCAGGGTTTTTTCTCAAATGAGTTACCCTGTATATTATAAAATTTTTGAAATGAACTTTTTTTCCTGATTTCAAAAATATACTAAATGAAAACCTCCGGGAAAGAACGTACTAAGTCACTTTGGCAATAATTTTCAGGAGAGCGATCTTCAGGTTGAAAACCCGAAAGCTTCTATACGAATTTAATTTCCTCTAGAGGTACTTTTTTAATAAATTATCCCACTGCTAGACAACACTGTCGCAAATTTTGGAACGCAAATTGCCATTTATTTCTTTATTATTGAATAATATAGATGCAAAATACATAAGATACGGGGATAGAACGGGATAAGTCAACTTAAAATATCCTATAAAATTATTTCAAGGCAACTAATTTAGCTAACTTCTTTTCTTTTTTAGCTTGGGTTTTCTTCCTCGATACTGCCTTCTTTTTAGGTTCACTTTTCTTCCTAGTTTCCGTTTTTTTTAACTCCTTCACTCTTCTTAGTAGTTGTTCTTTTTGCGTCTTTCTTCGGCAAGTTGTTGAAGTATTATTGAGCGGCGGGGACACAATACTTTTTCAGGGGGAATTGGAATCCTTTCTCAAAATATGAAAAACATTATAATTATTATTATAGTATAGAAAAGAAACATGTACCGTAATAAGCTCTCATGGGGTACAGAAATTTGTTTGGTGCGAGTAATAGCCTTTTAATCTCATTTCCCTGCTTCACCACAGGTGATACCCAAGACCATTGATCGTATCGCGATGGAAAACGACTTAAGGATGCCACACCTCTCCACTTCCAATTCTCTTATTGGTCTTGACAAAAATGGCCACTTCTTTGGGTACAATGATTCTAGGAACTCACTCCAGTTTCTGACCATACTTTGGTCTTCTTCTTCAACTTTGAAGGGTGAAGAATTCTGTCGAGAGCTTCTAAATGTTTTGACCCAATCTTCGGGTAGCTCAGTTATAGTTTTGCATGTAATGAGACACATATTTTTGTCGCACTCCATATATGAGTGGCCTCGTATAGGGAATATTACCTTGACTGTTTCGAATCTTGTAAACACATGCACAAGGTAATTGAGATACCGGATTAGAGTGAAGTTTTTGTTTTGCCCTCCACAAGAATCGCAAAATATTGTGAAATATTTCACTTCCTGTGGAAGGAAATGCATCACATAATCATGTAGAAATGAGCATACCTCATTTGCTCCCTTTTTAGGCACTTCTTCTATATAAGTGTAAAAAACAGAATCAGCATCAGACAGTCTATGGATGTTGAAAGAATAAAAAGTTTCAGCTTTCATGCACTTCGTTTTCAATCGTTTTTCTGCGTATTTCACTGTTAATTTTAACTTTTTCTTCTACAGTCAGAGGGTTTCAGGGAGCTTCGATCCAAGAACTTTGAGTGTAGCATTAAATTAATCACAAGAACTGCAAGTGTCACACCGCGGAAAACTAAAGGAATGTTAAATTTTGTGATAAAGATGGTTCTGTACGTTTCATACGAGACTGGTTTATGTGAATACTTTTCTTTGTATAAATTGTACATTTTGGTAACATTAAGTTCCTCTGGTAGATACAGTGTGTTGGTCTTTTTTTTGCTATAGTGACTAGTCCTACCTTTGAGAGAAGCAATGTGAGTGCAAACTTCCCGTTCCGATTGTTCTGAAAGTTTTCGGAACTTTGAGGTATGCTTCCTCTTCCATCTGTAGGAGCCGCTCCATTTAGTTGAAATGACTTTTGAGTTGTTGTCAGCCTTCTCCTCATTACACCATGTATTGCAATAAAAGCATCAGCACCTACGGGATACTCAGGAACTACATCGCCTCCTGAAAATCGTATTTTATAGTAAAAAGAAGCGGCGCGAGGTATGCCATTTTCTGCAGGAAGCCTGGGTCTTCTCGTAATAACAGGTGCAACACATATCCAACGGAAAGGTACGCACTTTGTTCGTTCCATGAGTGCATATTTTTAAAGTTCTTGAGTATCTTCGACCTCTCTTCGGGAAGTATAACCTCAAAATATTTCAATCGCTTGCAGTGGCCTTCTTCGTGCGATTGAAGACGTATTTTTTTTTGATTTACCTCTATTACTCGACCCGTTGTTTTCCTTTTTTTGGATGATTTGGTCACTACAGACACTCGAATTTCATCTTCTTCATCCATTGTTAACAAAACACAGCACGCGGAATACAATAATTCTACTAACCCAGTCGGTAAACGCCATAAAACAATCTTACGTTCTTGCTGACTTAACACGTTCTTTTCCTGAAGCGCTCGGACTTCTCAGGTTTTTTCCCTATATACGGTTTACAGAAGTATTAATATCTACTGACTCGAAACATTCTTCCCCAGTACACATATGCCATGTGATAGCATAGCCCGGCAGCCACAAGCTGACATGGAAATCGCGATTTGAGGCAAAATGTGACTTAACACGTTCTTTCCCTGAGGTCTTCATATGTTACTCCTATCTTATACTGTTTTTGAGTTATTGAACGTCGAATAACTTGTTACATGAAAACCTTCCTAGAAATTAACATTTGGTGGTTATATGGAAGAGCGTGTAAAGCGAATATCGTTATATATGCATGTACTCATTGTTCATTGTTTTTTGTCAATAAAGGCACTTTATTATCATTATTATTATTATTTTTGAAGTGAGCTATGAAAATGTATTATGTTTGTTGAGTGACATTTCTTAAATGGAATAATCAAAATGATTTTCAGTGAGGAAGAAAAAGTTCAAATATGTATACCAAAATAGATAACAAAGATTTATTTGGAAAATTCAAATGCATGATAACTCATAAAAGATATCCAATGTGTCTACCATCATTGTCAATGCATAATTGGTAACGGCTTCTTATATTTATAAGTGAATTGGAAACTGCTTTATCATTGACACACAGATTCTCTCATTCTAGTCGAAACCTGTCTCTAATGAGTTGAATATTATTATTACTAACAATGTCTTTCAGAAATCCTCAGAAAAATGTATCTATAAGGGTCAAGTCCGGACTGTTAGGTGGTCATTTAATACTTCCATGATTTCCTATCTACAGTGCTTCTCAAAAGTCCTCTCCCCCCCTCTTATTCTTGGAACGATTATACATAAACAAGTGAAATTTGGAAACTGAATATTAAAGGTTGTAAACTTCCCTACTAGTGATGATAGATGACGAAATCGTGAAAGATGACGTCACGAGGCCATTGTGACCAATAATTTCAAATGGAACCCTACGGCAAGCGACACCTCTTTTAGAAGGTATCGAAAAAACCTATTCAATGATACTTATTTTGTTTGTGTTTATGGCAGTTTTAATGGCTCATTAGTAAACATTAAAATTTAAATTCCATTCAGTATGACATTAGTTACAGACTTAAGAATCAGTATCTACTTAAAAAAATTGCTCGAAGTGACCTCCATTTACTTCCTGACAGTGAAATATCCTATTTTTAAACTCTTCTCGTACTTTTGCAAATGTGTCTGCGGAAACAGTCTCACATTCTGCACCAATACGTTGTTTTAAAACGTCAATATTGTCAGGATCAGTGGCGTAAACCTTCGATTCAAGGTACCCCCACAGAAAAAATCCAAAGGTGTGAGGTCCGGTGATCGAGCTGGCCATTCCGTTGAACCTCGTCGTCCAATCCATCTACCACGATACTCCTCATCCAAATACCGTCTTACTGCACCGTAATAGTGTGGAGGAGCACCATCCTGTTGGAATGTTATTTCCAAATTGCCGAATTCATCTGGATTATCTTCCAAAATTTCAAGGATTAACGGTTCTATTGCGTTTTGCAACAGCTCCAGATAAACCTCACCAGTTGAATTGGTATTTAAAAAAAGAGGCCCAACGATATGGTTTCCCAGGATATTGCCCAAACATTCACCTTCTGGGGAAATTGGGTATGTGTTTCACGAAACAGGTGAGGATTTGCGTCACTCCAATACCTCACATTCTGTGTATTTACATTTCCATTTAGATAGAAAGTACTTTCGTCAGTGAAACAGATTGTTTTGACATAGTCTGGCTGTTGGTTAATTTTAGTTTCCATATTTTCACAAAATTCCAGTCTTCGGTCTGGGTCGTCGTCTGAGAGTTGATGAACCATTTTTAATTTGTATGGCTGAAATTTGTTTTTTTTCAACACCATGTGTACTGTACTTCGACTGACTTCACATGTAGATGCAACGTGAGTTGTTGAAGAAGTAGGATTAACTATTACTTCTGCCAGTATATAAATTTTTTTCTCATCAGAAATTTGTGGTCTGCCAGATCGTTTCGCATCATTGATACTACCCGTTGTTTCAAACTTACGAAGAAGCTCCCTTAAATAAGTCCTCGGAACGGGGCGATCGGGAAACCTCTCATCAAAAATGCGTTCTGCTGCATGAATATTTTGTTCAGTTTCACCAAGACTTAGGATCGCTGCTTCTTTATCACCTAAAGCACGTACTATTTCGCTTCTTGAAGTACTTAAACGTTCGGCTCACAACAGTTTAACAAATTCTTAAAATGTACAAAAATATTAAAAGTACCAAAAGCTGCTAAAACAGTTAAACGTTCGATCAACACTACACAAATTATCAAATGTACAAAAACTTGGACAATTACAAAAACGTCGAATTAGGGAGACTAACAAAAACGTCAGCTTATTTGACAACTATCCAGAGGCGGAGCTGGAATTTGGAATTTCAGTATTAACTGATTTAATTCATCACAGCTTTGCGTTTTTTAAAAGCAAGTTGCCAAAACTGCCATAAACACAAACAAAATCAGTATCATTGAATAGTTTTTTTCGATACATTTTAAAAGAGGTGTCGCTTGCCGTAGGGTTCCATTTAAAATTATTGGTCACAATGACCTTGTGACGTCATCTTTGACGATTTCGTCATCTATCATCACTAGTAGGGAAGTTTACAACCTTTAATATTTAGTTTCCAAATTTCACTTGTTTATGTATATTCGTTCCAGAAGGGGGGGACTTTTGAGAAGCACTGTATATTGGAAATACATTATTCAAATGTTCTTGAACGGGTAGCATACTATGAGGGGTTGCCCCATCTTGCATCCAAATCCTAATGGCATGCTCGGCTTCCGAAAAATTCTGTAAAAGAATATATTCTACTTCTGGGATGAGTATTTCTTGATGGCTAACTCCTATCAATATATAATCATAAAATATAGGACCAACCATTTCATTTCTATAAATTCCGCACCATTCAGTTTCTCTTTCTGTTTTCTTTATGTTTCTGTTGTCCTTTTTTCCACGATCTTCGATTTTTCCTATTAAAAATTACTACCGTAGAAAAGGATGACTCATCAGTCCATAATATTTTAGTTAAATAATCGGGATATTCATTCAAATTTTGAATCATCTATTTGCAAAATTCCAGCCTTTTTCTTTTCTACGGGTGAAATTTTATATGGTTTGTAGTTGTTATTTTTCAAAGTTCGTTGGATTTTGAAAAAACTTTTACCTAATTGATTGGCTACATTTTTTAAATTACATTCAGATTTTTTTTTAATAATATAATGTTTCAAAAAAATCTATTAATATGGATAGGCTTATCTTGGAAATGAAGGGGTATATCTAGCTGTTTTTCCTCGTTTTCTTGAACTACACGCTTTTTTCTACTGAAATTCACCTATTGGTAAATATTTTTAAATGTATTTTCTGACGGTATTGGACGATTTGGATACAACACCCTATGTGCACTTTTTGCCGCACGTTCATTTTTGTTTGTCACTGTAAACCATTTTGATTATTCCATTAAGGAAATGTCACTAAACAAACATAAAATACTAGGTAGGTGAGAAATCATACAAACTAACTCCACCAAAAAAAATATTTTAATACCAATGTGGCACGAAGATTTACATCAGGAACTGGACATGTTTCGAAGGATTAATCCTTCATCATCAGCAAAATGGAAGGGGTTACAAGCAGATCATTGTATGGTGGACAAAATTATGAAGAAATGACACTGAAAACAACTACAATAACATTATTGCGGGTTCACTATTGTTAGGAACCGTAGTTAGTCCTAACAAACAACATTTCAATGTATTGCAAACGATTAATGAAATCATCAAATACGCATGGATGCAAATCAAATAGGTTAATGGTTGACATATAATTTTTTCCACCATACAATGATCTGCTTGTAACTCCTTCCATTTTGCTGATGATGAAGGATTAATCCTTCGAAACATGTCCAGTTCCTGATGTAAATCTTCGTGCCACATTGGTATTGAAATAATTTTTTTGGTGGAGTTAGACTGTATGATTTCTCACCTACCTAATATGAGATGGATCGCCTACGTTGGGTAAACATAATATAGTTGTCATTTTCACAGCTCACTTCAGAAATGTTAACTTTCATAGGATAGGTATTCACAGTAAGAACTTCTCTAAGTTATTCGACGTTCAATAACTCAAAAACGGTATGAGATAGGGGTAACATATCGTATATTTTTGAAATCACGAAAAAAATATCATTCCAAAAATGCAATAATATACAGGGTATATCATTAAAAAAAACTATCCCCTGAAATCTGCACGCTACTCTATTTTTCATAGCATTTTATCAAAATTCAGTCACAACTTTTACATGTTTCAAATAATAACGATGATAAGGGGTGGTTAATTTATAGGGAATAAACCGGTACTAGTTAACATTTGTATGTTCCTGGGCCTCTTCAGTTTGGTCGGTTATGGAGGGCCTGGGAGCCAGATCGGGGTCTTTTTTTGTTTTTGTTTCCGTCTGGAGGTCCGCCAATTTCCTACAGAAAAAAATCTGACACACAGTGCACAAATTTTATAAAAAATTAAAAATATATTTTTTATCAACATTTTTCGCTAGTACTACCTATATAATAGGTGTATGTTGGGTCGAGTATCCATCAGAAAACAACTACTTTCCTGACTAATGTGCCGACGAACATTGGATTACATCCGATGGATAGTCATGCGAAGTCCTACAAGGCTTATGTGCAAATGTTTTTGCGAAATGTATAAATAAATGAGTGTCAATGGGCAAAAATTATTTTGATTATTTTTTGAAAATTTCTATAAACCAATTCAAATCATTCACGTTCGTTTTGGCCAATCAATTATAGTGGGAATAATCTACCTAGAAAATCGCCGTGGGAGTAACTTGAGGTAGTTTGTTTTTATTGTCCCACAGCGTATATTTTTAATTTGACGTCTGTCATTAATTCGCATGAAAAGTGAGAAATGAATCAAAACCGGTTTATTACATTGGATCATTGTGCGAGAAAATGTGTTTATGATCGTAACATCAAAAAATAATCTATAGAATACCACACGAGAGTTCGATAAAGTAGAAAATAATTCTCCAGATTTCTTTCTCGAACTTGTTGCCATTTGGCAATAGCCACTCGAGCCCGATGGGTCTCGTCGTGTCTATTGCCTAGCAATAAGTTTTCGAAAATCTGTCGAATTATTTTCACTTTATTCTCACTCTCTTGTGGTATTACAACTGACAATTTTGTTTGCTTCATATTTATACTATCACTTTGCGAATTTGCACTTCAACTGTTTTCACCCTGTAGTGTATCGAAGCAGTTCATATTCCCACCGAATTCCAATTCGGGATTGGATGAGTACGACATGAAAAAGAGAACAATGCGAGAGTTTCAGAATATTTGTGATTTCAATGGTTCAATTCAATCAAGGCTTCGATCAAATCCGATCTAGAAGACTTTACTATCCGTGGTTGCGTGTAGAGAATAGCATGTGCTTTTCGAATTACCTCACTTTTGTTTATGATCAGGGGATGGAAGGGTAGAGCATATGTGAGTATGCAACCTTCACCTGACTGTTCAAGGATTACGGAAATGAAATTACAGCCCAGTGGTGAAACCTCTTCAATTTTATTACAAGTGAACACGAAATGTGCAATAGAAGTTGCAAACAGACATGTCCATTAACTGATTACTGGAGAGAACATAGTTACGAAATAAAAATATTAAGTCGCCATAAATCGAGATTAATGAATCCTAATTTGTCTTTTGAAAATATCTATAATATATCTACCGGGTGGGGAAATATTGCGTCACAGTCCAATTGCGCGAGTTCTATGATAGTTAGAAAGATGATTCAGCAACGAAAGGAAACTAGACAACAAAGTCTATAACCAGAAAGTATTTCCGAATATACAGGGCGATCCGAGAAAAATGTAAAGGGTCGAGTGCATTCTTTTTAAACGGAATCCCATGTATATCAGCTAATTTTTTCAAACAATCTAGTGGCCTCTATCCAATAACACTCCATCATTAATAACTATCTCTCTACCACTTTAAAATTAATATTTTTTTTGTGGAAATAATGACATCTGCAGGTGAAGGGGTTACTTGTGCAATTTTTTGATCTGCCGATGGATACTGAAAAAATTACCGTCGTCATAGATATGAAATTTAAGAGGAAATAATCATAGCACTATTTGATAGACAGACGTGTGATATTCATGACCCATTTCATACCCCGACCTTTTTTAATTTTCTTGTGTTTTTTAAATGAAACACCCCGTATATTTTTTCACCATGTGATGCAGGATTAGGACGCGAATATTTTTTGTGAGTACACCCCCAGGCTATTTCTAGCTGTTTTCAATTTATTGAATTTAAAAAAAAATGTCAATTGCCAACGACACACATTTCTAGATGCTATAACAACATATTGATTCAATTAATCAAGTGATTCCTTTATGTACAATTGATTGAAACAAAATTGAAAGCAAACAAAAACAGTCCACATAAGAAATACTTACAATAAAAGAAAAATCGAGAAACAAAAACATGCAAAAACAAAATGAACAAACTATAGTAAGTGTCGCTCATAGTAGTTGATACACTTCGAAATGAATTTTCTGCTGCTCTCAGAATTGCCAGTGTTATATTCCTGAAAGCATTTACTATCTTTTCCTTCATATTTTCAATTGTTTTTGGTGCATTTCTATACACGATTTCTTTCACGTATCCCTATAAAAATCCATTTTAGTGAGTTCTGGGGATCTAGCAGGCCATCGAGTGGGTCTGTTTCTCCCATCGAAGTGCGTAAGTATTGTTCAGGAACTCCCTTGCTGAATTCAAATCAATTCTAAAATGAGGAGTCCCCTCATAACATAATTGAACGAACAAAAAATCAACTTTGACTGTATACCTTTCTTCCATTCTTTACAATTTCTATAGCAAGATGATTGTTATTTCATGCATTCCTAAAATATATTCAACCAAAAACGGTGTTTCTCCTTAACTTAATGTTTAAAGTAATTTGTTCCTTTATTTCCCCCTTTGTCACATTAGATAGCGCCACAATAACCATTTAATCTTATGATTAGCTTCATTGTTTCCACACTTGGCAGCGCAACTATAGAACGTCATCTGACCGAAATTGATGGTTAATTCTCACAATAATTTGTTGAAATAATAATTATTGGATATTATTTTTCACCGCACCGTTGTTGGTATTTCCAATAACACATCATATTTTTAATCTTCAACTTGTTATTAAGCTACTTCTACATGTAATTTTTTTTTTCATGTTAGTATAACACTCACAGCCTACATCTTGTTTCGGAATATGTTCAATAAGTAACTCATGTGGTTTTTCTCGTATTGTAGCTCTATCCACGACTGAATATGAACCTTTAAAGGTTTGAAAAATATATCACTATTAACATTTGGAATAACCCTCTGGGCTTTTCTTCCGGATATTAAAACTATTAACTTGCTCAAACATTTCCCTAGAAGTTCACAGAAGAATGAATACAATAGGCTAACTGCTGGCTTGAATTTTTAAATTAAGTCTTAACAAAATCGAACACTCTGATAAGTTCGTTTTCCCCACATATATTGTTGATCAGTTGACCAAAGAAAGTTGAAAACGTTTATCTCAGAGACTTCGATCGATTGGTGGATTAAAAAAAAATCACAATAATCAACGAATTCCCAAAAAGAGAGAATGGTATTATTCAGTTTTTTTTTCAATAATTTCCACCTCTGACTTATAAAACTCGGTCTCCATTTGTTTCGAGAGATTCCAATAACTACTACAGAATACACACTTTAAGCAGCTACTTTTTTAAACAGCATCATGAGAGAATTACTTCTGAAACATAAATATCACAGTTTCCTGCCTGGCTCATGATTTGTTTCAATACAGTTTAACTGACAACAGTTCCTCTGCTTCAGTAGGCTCATCAATACTGTCATCATCTCGTTGAAGCTAACTCGTCAAGAAAATAACGAGTTAGCATTTTTGCCTATTCCACTGTATGCCTCTTTCAATGGTGTGCTATACAGAATAAAATTGAATCCCTACATTTCCGTGCAATTGAGATGTCAGAAAAAAAATATAACCTAACTCTTGGATGCATAATGAAAAAAAAAATTGTTTCAGCATGGGATCCTGGAACACTTCAATTTCTCATTGCTCTCTTAATATTTCAATAATATCAGTGGTCGCTTGAGAGGGAAAAACCGTATGTGAATTAATTTCATGGATTGCTACAGTTTGATATGTGTCTATACACATAGTACAGTGAATAAAAGTATCGAGTGTTTTTTTCGAGCCCTTCCTGTTACATTAGATTTGTAGCCATAGACGGAGCATTTCTCTAAAAAAGTTGTTATTTTGGTCATTCTTGCAATTTTTTATTTTTCCCACTTCTTTTGGTGGGTACTGCATAATTTTCCGGATGTTGTGGTGAATCGCACTATACAGGGTGATTCATAATTCAATGCTGCTCCTAAAGGGCGATAATCCTTTAATTTTTCATTTTCCTCACTTCTTTTGGTGGGTACTGCATAATTTTCCGGATGTTGTGGTGAATCACACTATACAGGGTGTTTCATAATTGAATGCTGATCCTAAAGGGCGATAATCCTGGAATGATTTTGAGAAAAAATCTTCATATGAATTTTGGTAGGTACATGCAAATTACGCACAAGAATAAATTTTTTCCATGATAAAGGATTTCTTAATTTTCATCAGTGGCGTCTCTATTAACATGCCCTGTCACATTTTTGATCAAAATAATGATACGCCACTGTCTTCTTTCCAAATGAATATTATTTTTGTAATTGTCCTCTATCTCCTCATAGAAATGGTCTCCTGCCTTTTTTCGTCTGGCGGACGGCTTTCGATTCAGAAAATAAAATACATTAATTTGCTTGTCCATATTCGATTTTTTGTCTCAGTCTTAATTTCACAATTATGGTAACCAAAGGATCTAGGCAAGATTTTTATAATTTTATGGTAACTTTCGTTTAGTTTTTGTAATGAGTACGCATAAAAATATTTTTTTTATTTTTAAAAACATAACCAAAGCCATGACTTTGTTCCCCCACGACCTATCCAGCGATTATGAAAGTTTTTGTTTGAATATTCGCGTGCCAGTGCACTAAAATGATGTGCACCATCGTGCATAAACCACATGCGATTTCGCATTAAAATAGGAATCTTTCAACAGAATTGGCAAATTATCTTCAAGAATTCGGCGATGATTATGTTCATTTAATCTGATTGGTAAAAAAAAGGTCCAATTAGGAAATCTCCAATAATTCCAGCCCAGACATTTAATGAAAACTACTCCTGGTAATGGGATTCCACGATTGCATGCGGATTTTCCTGGGCCCAAAAATGATTATTCTGATCCTGTTTTTAGTAAAACTAGGTCCGTCCGTGAATAAAATTCACCTGTTAAATGAAGGATTTTCAGTAACTTTTTGAAGAAACCATTGGCAGAAATCAACTCGTAATGGGAAGTATCGAGGAAGTAGAGCCTGAACCCGTTGAATATGATAGGGATATAATAAATAAATCATGAAGAATCCTCCATACATGGGCGATATTCAAATTATTGGCAACTTGCCTCGTAGAAGTGTCAAAATTGTTTATGTTGAAAACAATGGAATGTGTTCTCAGCATACTAGATGTTTTTAGCCCACAAGATAATCCTACTACTATTCAACGGCCGATTTCGGATAGGGACAAGCAAATGAATGCATTTTATTTTCTAACTCAAAAACCGTTCGCCGGACGGAAAAAAGGCAGGATACCATTTTTATGAGAAGATAGAAGACAATTTATTTGGAAAAAAGACAGTGGCGTGTTATTATTTTGATAACATGCCCTGCTATGTTAACAGGGACGCCACTGATGAAAATTAAGAAATCATTTTTCATAGAAAAAAATTATTTTTATACGTACTTTGCATGTACCAGAATTGAAAAGAAAAGCCAAAGCAGTTTCAGAGATATTGGGGAAGAACTGATTTTTTTGTTAAATTTTAACATCTTGTATCTCAGAAATAAAGCGGACCTATGTTCATATGAGGAATTTTTCTTAAAATCATCCAAGGATTATCGCCGTTCCGGATCAGCATTCAATTATGAAACACCCTGTATATGAGCAGGTATATGTGATGATTTGATTAATTGTTTTCTGTAATATTCATATCAATTAAATGGTATATTTCCATTCTAGTTGAAGATAGTTGATTGGATACATTTGGGAAGCGATAACATCATATAACTTGTCCAATTTTATTCTATGTTAATTCAGTCTCATTTATAAAATTTGTTGATATTGGACATGCAGTGTGTTTCACTTCTCATGGAAACACCCCGTATCTTCCGTAATGATTGGAGGAGAATCCTAAATTTCCACGATTTTTAGGTAGAGCTCATCCAGTATTAAAACGACCACTTTCGCCTTCCCCCACCTAACAACCAATTTTTATCGAAGATACCCGAACCATTGTCTAACTATGGCTATCAATAGAAATTCCATAGGCGTACCAAATTATTTGGTATAGGCGATTCACGAGACGTAGAGAACTTACACTCCTATAACTTTCCTAACACTCCTATTTCTTTTTCCGCTACTGAATAGTACTTACCACTGGGCATTTCGGCAAGGTAACGAGTAAACTATTGCAAAGTTGAATGAATAACTGCACTACCTATTTATTAATTAAACAAACCTAACCCTTCAAACGCTGCATGCCAAGACACTGGTGAAGATTCGCGGTAGCACAGCAAATCGTGTCCACTCGTGTTTTCCCCCTCTCTACCTACCAAACGGTCGTTTCAATACTGGATGAGCTCTAGACCGGAGATGATTCTGAATATTTTCTGGGGTTAACCTAAGTAACATATGCTGCGCACCAGAGGTGATTGAAATAGTGATTTTCATCAGATTCATTATCGATACACATATGTGATGAGAAATATTTCAGTTCAGCAAAAATTCGAATTGTCCCACTTCTCATAGAAACAGCTCCAATCTAATCTATCGTTATTAGTGAAGTTGAGCTCTGAAAATTTCTACGAAAGATATATAGAATATTTACAGTCAAAATTGCTAAACTTCCAGATGGAAGTATTGAACTTTGTTTCCGAAAACATCACAAAGTCGAAAAATGTCTTCAAAATTGAATGAAACAAGGCAGAATATGTCATTTAAGCATATTTCCAAAAAAATATTTCCTTTCTTTCCATGATTTTGAATATTCATTGAAGAAACAACGGCTAGAGAAACTCAATGTAGAAATACTTCTCAATAATTCTGCATTATCAGTGATAATTATTATAAATTATAAATTTTGCAAATAAGCGAGTTGAAAAAAATTGCAGATCATCTCAACAGATCAAAAAAATTTGTAGAACAATGTTATGTAGTTCAGAAACCATTGAAGAACCGTTCGTGAAATGAATGACGTTATCCACAATGAGTTTCGATAACCGTTGCTCATTTTATGAATGTAATAAACAAAACAATTGAGATAGATTTTTGTATTTTAGGATTCAGACGATTTGTCATATTTTTTCCATATAGTGCAAGATTCTTGACCCTCCCTGTATTATCAAAAACTGTTTTCCAAAATGTGGAATATTTTCCATAATGTGGAATACCTAGTCAAGAACTGAAAGTCGAATTTCTCATAGCCAATTGATTTTTCATGCAAAATTCTGATAGTTCTTGTACGGATTCAAGTTTTGATGGTGTCAAACGAAAAACGACAATCAAATTGTTGATTATTGAAAGACATTTTGGAATAATATAGTTTGACAAAGTTGAATTCGCAAGTCTATTAAGGTACAAGGTACCTTCCATAGGAATTGAAACAAATTCTTTTTTTTTTCAGTAGAAATGTCTCTTTGTAATACATTTCATTTCCCGATCACGAATCCGTAAGAACTTTATGCTCATCTCGCAAAAATCTGTATTTCCATCGCCCTTTTCGCGCAGTGTATGTTACTCAGGTCAACTTCAGTGGAGATTAAGACTCATTTCCGGTATATCTACCGGTCGTAAAAATTACAGAATTCTACTACAATAATTACGAAACATACTGGGGTGTTTCTTGCCCCCTAATATTATTTTTCGCAAATATCAGTATATCTATCGCCCATGACGCGCAGTGTATGTCGCTCAGGTCAACCGCAGGAGATATTTAGACTCTTCTCCGGTATATCTACCGATCGTGAAAATTACAAAATTCTACTCCAATAATTACGGGACATACGGGTGTTTCCATGAGAAATGAGACACACTGTATATACATATTTCTATCATAGTTATTCCAACTAACCATTCGATCGAAAAAACTGAGATAAGACTTTTGATTTTATTTTCATTATAATAAAACATTTTTCAAAAGAAACAGGAAATAGAGAAAAACAAACAATTCCCGCTGAGACATCTAGAAAACTGGCAAAACAGATGGCCCAGGAATCCAAAAAGAAAGTGAAGAAGAGAAAACGGCGAGTTGGTCCCAGGTACGAAGAACTATATTGCGACAAAGATAGGGCGGCAGCTGTCAACATGGGCTCCAAAGACATCAAGGCGTCCTTGAGATTGAAACGGAAACATGATAGATCTATGGCTTTGCAGATACCTGAGGAAGCCGAACCTGGGAACTATTTAGCACTCGGAAACTACGAGATGGGGAGAGGAGAACTGCGGATTGCTGTGGATTTCATGTCTAAGGTTGTGCTTATTTTGAGGTTATTGGAGGGTCAGGAATCAAGAGTGTGGTGTCAATGTGTCAATGAATATTCTCTCATGCACATTGATTATATCCAGAAGTGATTTGTATGATCAGAATCCAACTAAAGAAAAACAATTTAATGCAAATTTTCAACAAACGTTTTCAAGTACAATTTACATATTTAATTTCTCGAGGCCTTCAGTCATTTGAAGTGCCAATGATCCCAGAAAAATTATAATCAAGTTTATGTAATAAAAAATCTAAAATGTTCGCACAATTTAGAATACGTATATGTCGTGAACTTGGATATAACTTCCTTCAGAACTTCTTCTACCAATTCGGATTGAAGTTATAGGTACTAACCGTTTAGTTCTAGTTCACAAACTCGAATTAGTTTCAATTCTTGCTAAATCTTGTGAAAATATGAGTGACTGCTCATTGGATTTGGATTGACGTTTAGAGAAATGTGCAAAAGTTTCAAACCCGCACATAAACAATTGCAAAAGTTATTATCAAATCAATATAAAAAAGGAATTTCGTTTTTTGTAAATAACTCGGAAACTATTAATATTTGCGTAATTTAAAAAAAAGTAATCCAGTAAAAAAGCTTCGAATCCCGAAACTTCATCTCTATTATTAATAATTTTAATTTAATGTTGAAAATGGAGCTTAGCGCGGGGAGCTCTAAGTCCTCACGATGCCTCAAAACCAGCGGTAACAAGTAAAAAAGACCAATAAATATTTATTTGAAAATTAAAGAATTACATGATAATTGAAGGAACAATATGCTGCTGAGAATTCCACTGATTTTTCATAAAATGAGACTATTGTTAATCCATTTTTTTTTGAGTTACCGCTTCATGGAGACTTTATTAACTATATGGGATGAGATTATGACAATGCCATGTTCTCCGTTGTTATACTCTATTAATTATTGAAGCTAACAAAAAATTAAAAGATGAAAAATAAAAGTTGAAAATATTTTTTATTTATCTTTATTTTAATTTTTTTTTATATACGAAAATACATGAATTTCCAATCTTGCTTAGAAAAAATATAAACAAATAGATTAATTACATAGTTTTGGATCCTTTTTCCGCCATTTTATTTATTAGGAAATATTAAAAAAATATATAATCGTTTTTTTTTACTTTTTTCATTATTTCAATAAAAGATTAGGCAAATCTTTTGTCTTTAGATTCAATCATTTGAGATTATCTACAAAGAATATTTTGCTTATAATTTAATTGTTTATTAAATGAACAATTTGTTATAAACACTGAACGTGTTAATTTTTTTCAGATATGTGAAAATGTAAATGTAAAAATATCGTATTTTACAGAGGTCAAGCCGGCTATAAAATTTGTTGAGATATTAACATATTTACCTTTCAAACTATTACAGATACGATAATTAGATTTCAGGACATTTTCATAAAGAATTAACTGATCTTTGAAATGACTATCTGAATGAGTATGTCGATCATTAGTTACATGCATTTGTTTATAAAAGTTGAAAGGTTTCTTGATATTTTCTAATCTTTCATGACTTATTACCTAGTGCAAATAGACAAACAGACCTTCAAGACGATTTTATTAAGTGGCAAAATATCTACCAAATTCTTTTTTTACCTCACCTTCCTATTATAACTATGATAGCTTAAATAATAAACGCACTTTAATTAACAATCATATGGTATGTAACTCTTTTTTTTTTTTCTATCGGCATATTTTATAAGACTTTGGTTATCTGTATTCATTCTATTTATCGTTTATTCGAAAATATCCTTTTTTTTCAGATAATTGGGTAATTCCGGTACGGTTTTCTATTTTCAAAATGTTATTTCTACTGTTAAAATTTTTAAGAAATCGAGTTAAATCGAATGATTTTATCAAAAAATATGCTTATTTTTTAATAAACGATAACTGCTCCTTGACTGAGAAGCCAATAACAAACCTTATTATATATATAATAGCAAAATCTTATGAAATATTACGATAGAAAAAGAACAAATAACATAGAAGGGGATATATATATATATATATATATATATATATATATTTATATATATATATATATATATATATATATATATATATATATATCTATTGTTATGTTATGTTATGCCAGTTGTGAATTTTAAAAGAATAAAAACAAAAAAATTATAATTCTATGTATATTGTGAGCCTAGGTAGAATATGGATAGATAAAAATGTCAAAATACTATAAAACAATCAATTTCATACACTGTCAAAATTATTATAACTCATAATTGCTCAAAAGACAATAAAAAGTCTAAATTTACAAAATTTTCAGGAATAAACAGTAATCAACACATTTATAAATTTGAAACATACAGTATAGAAACTGTAGCTAACAAAAATGTAGCAATGATGAACAGCAAAGTTTAAAAAAGCCAATAGGGAATAGATGGTCAGGTGAAAATTGGAAATTGTGAGAGAATAGCAATGAGATGGTATCAGAAGCAATTATTATTGAAATTTGTAAATAATGATAAGAGTGGAAAAATAATTGTATATATAAATTATGCAATATAAATATAAACAGTGAAAAGTGACGATTTAGTGCACCAATTCAAAAATTCAAATGAAAAAACAAGGAGAAAAAGATGTAGCTAGGCGATAGAAAAACAAAGCTTCAAGGAGATCGAAAATAAATTTCCAAGCGGATGCCACGCAAAAATTTTACAAAAAGAAAATTGGAATAATCCCATCTTTTGGTAAACAAAACCAATATTACCTTAATGATAACATATCCACGGATCCAAATGCTGATTTCCGCATCTATATAGTTCCTGATTCATGATATTGCAGTCCTGACAGCGATTGGAGAGAGGAGACATCCTGTTTCATGGTATAATTAGAACACCAACAGTTCCAACCAGGTATAAAACTTTAATAGTGCTCTTCCGGTCCTGAACAATTTCACAAATAACATATTTCACATTCGAAGAACTTTATGTCACACTATTTTGAACAATAACAGAAAACGTCACTCTCACGGAAAAAGTGAGGTTCTGTTTATCTATCCATGATCTGATTTATTATTATCCGTGAATATTTGTTTGATTCACCCTAGTATAAGTTATTTCTCGTAGGCCAGGTATTATTAAGTCTTCCTGAATAAAGGAGATAATTGCTCCATGATATTTTGTTGTTTGTTTTCTCACAATGATCAATAACATACCAAAGTCCATTCAATAAACTGAAGTTAGCAGTTGTGGCAAGTGGCTCTATTGCTTTGAACCGGCCACCTTGAGATAAGAGCGTACCAACTGTAGTTTAGCCGTGGTGAGGAAAATAATAATTGTTGGTAGCGTGACGAGAGAACAGTGACATTCGCTGGCAATTATTATAACAGCATACAATACAGGGGCAGAAATATCTATTTATATCATATCAATTTGGCTCACAAAGTATTAAAAATAAAACAATCTTATTAAATAAATATATATATATTTATAAATCAAAATATATATAAAAAAAATAATAATTTAAAATTAATTTAAAAGGGAAAAATTGTTATATCTATACATAACAATATATATATATATATATATATATATATATATATATCAGATGATTGTTAATTGGAGTGCCTTTATTATTTCAACTATTAGAGCTATCAGTTAGATATAAAATGTATTTGGTAGATATTTTATCACTTAATAAAATCTTGTCGAAAGTTTTGAATACTGCGGATATACTGAGTTATAAGTGAAGAAAGAAAATACCAAGAACACTTTCAATTTTTGTAAACAAATGCATGTAACTACAACTACAACAATAATTACATACTTATTCAGAGATCAGTTATCTCTTCATGATAACTTTCCAAATACTAATTATCGTATCTGTAATAGTTAAAAAGATATAGATGTCAATAACTCAAACACATTTTATGGCCGCCTTGACTTATGTAGAATATAGAATTAAAAATTGATATGATTTTTGGCATTTAATTATTATTTTCTATTTAAAAAAATATAAACACATTCATTAATTGTTTATAATAAATTGTTTATGTAATAAACAATTAAATTATGAGCAAAACATTTTTTTCAAACCTTGTGGAGAATCGCAAATGAGTAATTTGTTTGAAAATATGAACAGGATGTTCATAAAATCATATGTGGAATCATCTGCGACTGACACTTTAGTCACTATTTTCCATCGTCAAGATAACCTCTTGTGGGGTATTCATGCTGAAAAGGGAACATTCTCAATCTTTTGTTTGAATGATGAAGAAAGTAAAAAACAATTATAAACCAATAAAAACATTGAGATATTTTTATTTCAAATATTTCCAAATAAATAAAAAGGAGAAATATTGTTTCAAAAAATATGTAAAAAATCTATTTGTTTATATATTTTTAAACGAATAGCCTTTTGTATTTTCGTAATGAGAACAGTGATTATAATTAATGTAAATGAACTTTTTTTCCATCCCCTTCTTTTTAATTTTTTAGTTTCTTATTAGCTTCAAAAACTGATAGATTATAATAATTGAAAACATCGCATATACTATAATTGTAATGAAATCTCCACGAAACGAAATAATTTTAGTGGCTTTTCTTCAACAATTATCCGACTTATGATATAAAAAGAAACTCTAAAGAGATTGGTTATTAACAAGAGGCTCATTTTATGAAAAAAACAACGAAATAATTTCTCCAGCGGGATATTGTTCCTTCGAATTTCTAAATGCTGCCATGATTTTTTGAAATTTTGAAATTTAAATTTATTTGTATAATTTTTAACTTGTCCAAAACCGGCCGTAGGTTTTGGAGCATCGTAGGGGCTTAGAACTCGCCTCTCTTTCAAAAATAAATTGAAATCATTAATAATAGAGATACATTTCCGGGAGTCGAAACTTTTTTATTGGAATTTTTTTTTCTTTCTGAACCTATTTTTAATTTCTCAAATGTTAATAGTTTCCGAGTTATTTGCAAAAAACTAGGTACATTCCTTTTTTTTTACTCAATTTGTTACTAACTTTCGCAATTGTTTATGTGCGGGTTTGAAACTTCTGCACATGTTTCTAGACATCATTCCGGATCCAATAGGCCCTCACACGACCTTTATCAAGAATTAACACCATTTTGAGTTTGTGAACTAGACTAGTTCTCGATTGCCTGATGCCTAGTGAGATCTTCTTGTTACTTCTACCGCATATTGAAGTAGGAATTAACTAGGAAATTGATGTCTGATCACGCAGGGTTGTCAGATTCTCTGGATTTCCATGAAATTATCAGCAATAATTAGAGGGTTTACCCTATTCCGAATTCAATATTGTACTTTATTCAGGGACTGTTAAACAAAATGGAAGAATTCAATGTTAACCGTAGACACGTGCTAACCAAAACCACAAATGTGCGGCTGGTTTCTATTTGTTGACTCCGTTGATTTGTCGTTTCCCACCAAGTGTCTTGCACTTCTTCACCGTACTGATGAGGGCCGAGAGCCCGAAACACGTGTCGACGTTTAACACTTCTCTTTGAGGGCTATGTCCATTAAATTATTCCATTTTATATATATATATATATATATATATATATATATACATATATTTATATGTTTCTTCGTAGATTTTCGCGGGTATAATGTGTTGAGATAGTTTCTCGGGTTCTGTGTTCTTGGTCCTCAAAAGATCCGATTTCACGACGATTCGGCAAATTTACATTTGCCATATTTAGGTGATGTCTAGAAATTCGATTGTTTCGAACTCGACTGATGTATTCTAGACATGACCTCAAGCTAGCAAATGCAATTTCCAAATTCTGAAACCTTCAAAATTATCAAAATTTCTAATTTTTATGTCTATAAAGTTCCTCCTATGTATTTTGTCTTGATTAACTAGGAAATACTCTTATCTCGATCGATCGATATTTGATGCAGGCATGACTCCAAAATCGGGCTTAAATGGACCCAAAACGTTGTTATTCTATTGACTTAAAGATGTCAGTTTTTTATGGATTTCTCTTCAGTATCGACTGACATCGAAATAGTAAAGACATTTTTGAAGTTATAGAGGGTCGACATACCTAAGACTGAATGTTTCTTAGGTTCAACAGGGAGAAGATTTGGCAAATGTGGCCGAACATATCTAGAAAATCTTCAGTACGTCACCATTATTTCGCAACATACGATTTTCAATTTCCGTGCAGTGAAAGGAGAGGTAGGGAAAAGTTGGGATAAAAGATGGAGATCAGACAATTCAAAGTACAACATTCTTCATTACTTATCATAGAACAAATATTTCTTGAGACGCTACCTCTGGTTGCAGTTTTCATGATTTTTACACAACTAAAGAGAGGGAGAAGAGCGATCATTGACCAATAAAAATGGGTCCTACTCCCTCTAACGGTAAAAATAGAATCATACTTGTGTGTATTTTATAATGTTGGCCAAGTTGAATTTGAATTCATAATAGTCGAAAAACGAAAAAGTTAACAAAAACATTGTCAAATTACTAAACAAGCAGAATATTTCACCGAAAGTATCTATCTTCAAATATTTTTTTTTGCCCTCTAGAAAATGGAACATATTAGGCTTACTTCATTAGATATAGTAACACCGTAACATGATATGCCGATTGTATCATAAATGTTACATTTGTAACACATAAAAACGTTGACTGCGATCAAACGGCCACGGGAAAGAAGAATAGTGCCATTACTATTACCTGTTCCAGAGCAGCGCCATAGGACTACCAGCCGCCGCTTACTGATTTTATACCTGAGTTCACCGGCTTTCTCCTTTTTCCCTGTAACAATAGCCCCGTCCCCTGGGCATACAATCAATCGTTGCCATATATCAATACCTGAAGATCCTCGAAAACTCCTAGGTAAAATATTTAGAAACGTTAAAGTTATGGATACTTTCTGGAAAAAAGTCAGATTTTGTACATATTTCCAGGATTTTGAGAATAATTCAAAAAGTACAATACGTGTTCAAAAATTCGAATGCTATTCAAGAGGCCATATTTTAATGAACTTATAAACCGCCGATTATTTTTCCACAAGGGTCGTTATTGAATAAATCATCTAATGTAGAACAAAATTAAACGTTACTCTTAATCAAGAAAAATACCCCAGAATTACACGTCAGGATATTTTTTCCAACAAAACCCAGAGTAATTAGGTTGAACAGTGCTATTAACGTGGCAATGTTATCTTACGAATTTATTAACCAAAATGAATACTCACTCACTCACAGACATCTAAACGAAAATCTTTAAAACTGGTTCTGTGTGAAAGATGGTTTTTCTACTTTTCATGTGCTTTGAATTTTTGTTAAGCAGCTCTTATAACGAGGAACTTAGACTACGAGTGTGTAAAATCGCATTTATCTCCCTAACGACATGATTTTTCGTAAAAAAAATTGATAGTATTTTTTGTAGAAAAAATAACAACTTTTATACCAGATATTTTTTCATATCTCTAATACTTCTGAGGTTACAGCTCAAAATATGAAAATTCGGGGAGTTTTTGGATTTTTGTTTAATGATGGGTACTCCATACTTTCGAGTTCCTGAATCCAAAATTTTAGTTGTTAAAAATATTTGTTTGATCAATATCTCTATTGATTGGACTATTGAAGGGAATACTTTGTTATTTGATTGGAAAAGAGTTAATACTCTATATTTTCAGAGGGGGGAAATAACCAATGGCGCTTTATTCCCGGAGAAAGTTCTGGCCATGAGACTCAAATGAAAAGAATGAACCATTCTAGAAATATCCGGTTTTCTTATCGCCCGCAATGATCAAACAACAAACTCAAATTGATATAAGTTCAACACAATTCCTTGACTTCGCATGTTTCGAATCCAACTTCCGTAATATAAATCTAAATGCATGTTCAAAGGATCTTTGACAGTCATTTGAAACAAATAAAGTTTGATCGATAGAGCATCTTTATGACTTTGCAGGTTTATATGTCATTCGTTTGTTGAAATGAACAATCGATAACATTATTTCATTTCGTGATGCCGATAATATAGATGGATTCAAAAAAAAAATATTCCTCTAATTTCTTCTGGGATATCGATAACATCACGGAGTCCGTATAAAAAATCAGTCTTTTTGTGAGTATTTTACATGAATAATCACAGAGTTGCATGTCGACAATAAATTCCTAGCCACGAAGAGGAGCTAGGTATTTTTTATCGGGCAAAAAGGGACAATAGCGTAGTTCGGAAAATGATTACATCAAGATTTGTCCTCATTTATTTTATTCATGCTATGTTGGCGGTGGTTTGCAAGTGGCACTAACCTAAATTCCGGCGGCATCGTAGAGCTCTACGAAATTATAACTAGTGAGTAAATCCGGGAAGAACTATAATCCCTAAAAAAGTTCACCCTTTGATTTTTTCTATAACTTTCCGAAAAAAATTGAATTTCTCCGATTACTATTGGAGCTCGACGATTTCGTTAACCCTTTCACTGCTCTTGACGTATATGTACGCTAGCCGCTTAACTGCTCTAGACGTATATATACGCATCGAAAGTAAAAATTAGATAGGATTACTGCATTTGGATACACTTGCTGATAATGTCATTTATATCTCTAATCTGCAAAATGAGTCCAGTTAAATCTTCGGAATATCCAATCTTGGGAAATTCTCCGAAGCGATAAAAAAATTGTAATACTTTATCAAATCAACCTTGCGAAAAGTGCTGTTGCCAAGTTATGGACAATAGAAATCATTTGGTAAAGTTTTATAGAATTTTGCTTGGAGAATATCGAGATAACTCTTCTGCTCAATCAAATTTTTTGGTGTAATTTTCGTCTCCAGAAAATGCGTTGTTGCCAAGGTGGTCACTTCGGATTATTTGAAATCTGGTATGGAAATGGTTCAAAGTGGAGCACCATCGTGCATAAATCATAGACGCTGACGAATGCTTAAGGGCACAGAGTATAAAAAATCTTCTAAATTGTTTCGCAAAAAGCGTAAGTATGTGTCGCCATTTGAAATTCTCGGGGAAAAAATGGTCCAATTATTTCATCTTCCATTATTCCGGCCAATACATTTAGGCTAAACTGCACATGATGACGTTTTTTTTCAAATCTTGTACAGACATGAATATTGTGGAAATTTACTACTTCATCGCGGCTAAATTTAGCCTAGTCAGTAAAAAGGATGCGGGATAAAAAATTCGGATTTCTTTTGCACTTTCCAAGTGTCTACCTAGAAAACTGCAAGCGTCGCGGGAAATCCCCTGGGAGCAATCCTTGAACACGTTGAACATGTTATGGATATAAACTATTTTCACTAAACCGTCAAACACAAAGGTCACACTTACAAGTAATTCAAATTGCTGTTACAATTTGAACGTCATAGCCCACTAAGTATTTCAGTTTGTTACTTCAATTTTCATTTGTCAGCAATTTTCCCGAAAACTGTTAGCTGATTCAAAAAAATGCAGGAGACCAAAATTTCAGATTTTTTCATGGCCAACTCAACTGTGATATTCAAATAGTTTTTATTTCGAAAATAGAAAATTTTGACTATAAAAACTGTACGCAACCCACATTTACCCCTTTGAATCAGTTACCTTATTTTTGAAGCAAGAAATGAATAGAGCGTCCAAAAAAACAAGAGCCTGTAAATTTTCCGAACATTTGATGCATAATTGTAGCCACAATTCAAAATTTACGATTTATTTCGCGCAACTTGCGATGTCTGTAGCTTGGAGGGGGTGAATTTTAGGACACATGTTTATGGGAAAAAAAGTCTTATTTTTACCCAAGGAATACGCCCTTGAAATATTTGTATTGAATTTTGTAACACCTTGTACATATTCAACTGACATTGGATAAACTTTAAAAAGGACGCATGAAGCTTTCGCGGACGAATCGTAGGGTGCTAGCTGAGTCCGTAATATGAAGATGAGTCCGCGAAAGCCATACAATATTTGTTTGTACAAGTTTTTCAAAGAATGTTTTATATAAAAGCATTTTATTTCTGCCATCAAAATAAAGAAATATCAATAATCAATCAAGTATGGCAACTTTAGGAACTGAAAAACAATTCCAAAATTGCAACTTTTGCGAGCTTGTCCGTGCAGTGTTGCCATGGCAATGGCAAAACTTCACGAACAAGTCAGTAAAAGTAGCATTTTGGGATTTTTTTATCCTGATGTAGTTTTGAGAAGAGTGTACAAAAAAAATATTTCAAAATATAATACACTGGTTCCCTTTCGCAGGATAGGCAGACGAGTACTAGATCGGAATCGAGAATTACGTTCAACTGAAAGACATTCCCTTCAATTAATTCCAAGCACTAATAATACAACGATGTAAAGTTTGCGCGAAACAGCACAAAAGACGATAAATCAGACATATATGTCGCACATGTGAAGTACCATCGTGCCTCATTCCTTGTTTAGAAACATAACATACAAAAAAATATTTTTAATTTTTTATTAGTTATGGTATTTTGCTTGTTTTTTCCAGTTAATATGAACGTCAAGCCAAAATATATATAATTTGTTTTCTTTGAATACCCGATGGATTGGCCCACACTGCTCTAGACGTATATATACGCACAACCTGAAATATTGCGCATGTGAAGTAATATTTCAAAAATCATTTTCGCAGTGAAAGGAATGAGTAGGATTGTAATCAGTACTATATAATCCAACTGCAATATTTCAAAAATTAATAGATTAATGAAGTAAAAACGTTAATCGCGTGGTAAAACTCGGTTGCTATAGTTAAAACGTTTAGGTATCAATAGCATCACAGTGTTTTACCATAAAAATACCTGAAATGTTTTTGTGCCCGTGGGTCGGAAAAAATCCCTAAATTTTTGCCAATATAAAACATCATCTCAGATAATTCAACGCAACGGGACAAACAATATTTTGTAATACATCTTCCAATAGAAATAAAACCTATTGAAGCGTTGCGACATCAAAGTGTATCCCTATCAATACCCATTTCCATTTCAGGCTCTAGAACTCAATCCAACCGAAAAAAGCGCTCTCGTTGCCAGAAGCAAATGCTACATTCTGCTAGGTCAACCGAAAAACGCCTTGGCGGATGCCGAACTCGCCTTGCAAATCGATAAACACTTCATCAAAGCCATCTACCAGAAAGCGGAGGCCTTATATTATCTCGGGGATTTCGAACTCAGTCTGATGTTCTACCACAGGGGATTACACGCGAGGCCCGACCACGAAGGGTTCAAACTTGGAGTCTACAAGGCGCAGAATGCGATTGAAAATGCCATTGGAACGATTTCGGGGGTGAAAGGGGCAGTCAAGAAAGTTGAAAATGGTTCTAAAGTGTCTGGAGAGGAAAGCAGAAACATGAGTGAGTATTTTTGTAGGTATATATATATATATATATATATATATATATATATATATATATATATATATATATATATATATATACAGGGTGGCCCACCACATTCGCCTCGGTATTTCTACGAGAAATGAAGAGAGTTAGGGAAAACATTGCACATTATATGTGGGTATGGGCATATTCAAAATTATTGAAATATATAGGGTGATCCCAAAAAATTACATACCAGAGTTATATTTTTTCTTATGGAACACCCTATATTTTTTTATATTTTTAGATACTATAGACAAAATAAAGGTGAGTTACTATTATATTTCCCATACTTAAAACTGACCGTATCTGAGAAATTTTGAGAAATTTAAAAATACAGACCATAATTTGAAAATTGTTTTCACCCTGTAACGTGTAACGAGCTGCTCGTGATTGGATGTACTGCTTAGCTCAAAGGTTAAAGTTAACTACTACTTGAACTTTTTAATGCAATATTATACAGAGTGGCGAAAAAAATTGCCTCAAAATTTGGACACATATTTAATTAAATAACTTCTTAAAGTTGAATGGAAGTATTTAGTGGCGTAATTTGACGCAGAATTAGATTCCCTTCAAAACTATAATAGGGTTCCCAATACCTATCTCTTCTGCTTTTCACACAAAAGGCGTTTTTATATTTTACTTATGAGTAATTTTTTTATCTTAAAAATTAAACACACTGTATTGTAATGAAAAGCTTAAAAAGCGTTTTAAAAACCTTTTTATTAAGGAATACGTAGATTCGCTAGAAGCAGAAGTTTAAATTTTTGAAAATACGGTGTATCTAAAGTAAAATGCAGGCAAATGTAAAAACTCAAATTTATTGCCATTTCTGAAATATTAAAGCATTCTTCAAAATAAGAAGATGCACGTGTCTTAATTATTGAGGCGAAATATGTTAAATTCGCTTGTTTCTTAGACTTCATATTGAAATAAATACCAAAATTACAATATGGGGTCAATAAAAACATACATTTACGATTTCCTATAAAACCTATTATACTATTTTTTTAATAATAGTAGGCTCTGGCCTAGATTACGTTAATTATTATTATGAAACAAAAAGTATTTGACAGTGACACAACTTGTTAATCAAACCATTATAATTGTTTTAACTAGTTTAAAATTATTGTCTTTTTGAGCATTTATTAAAATAATAAACTATTCAAGATTCTTAATTTTTCGATAAAATGACTTCAAAAATGCTTTTTAAGCTTTTCATTACAATACAGTGTGTTTCATTTTTAAGATATAAAATTACTCATAAGTAAAATATAAAAACGCCTTTTGTGTAAAAAGCAGAAGAGATAGGTATAGGGAACCCTAATATAGTTTTGAAGGGAATCTAATTCTGCGTCAAATTACGCCACTAAATACGGGGTGTTCCGTTCAACTTTAAGAATTTATTTAATTAAATGTGTGTCCAAATTTTTAGGCAATTTTTTTCGCCACTCTGTATAATATTGCATTAAAAATTTCATGTAGTAGTTAACTTTAACTTCCGAGCTAAGCAGTACATTTAATCACGAGCAGCTCGTTACACGTTACAGGGTGAAAACAATTTTCAAATTATGGTCTGTATTTTTAAATTTCTTAAAATTTCTCAGAAACGGTCAGTTTTAAGTATTGGAAATATAATAGTAACTCACTTTTATTTTGTCTATTGTATCTAAAAATATAAAAAAATATAGGGTGTTCCATAAGAAAAAATATAACTTTGGTATGTACTTTTTTTGGGGATCACCCTATATATTTCAAAATAATTTTGGAATATGCTCCTCATGGACCCACATATGACTGTGCTAAATGTTTTTCCCTAACTCTCTTCATTTCTCGTAGAAATACCGAGGCGAATGTGGTGGGCCACCCTGTATATGTATATATATTTTTATATATATATATATATATATATATATATATATATATATATATATATATATATATATATTCTTTAGTTTCTTGACCACATATATATTTTCTTCTATTTCTCGGAATAAAGGTCTGATTCAGACAATCATATAATTCTTTAACGACGCTTCGACATGGTATTTTCATAATCAGTTAAAACAAAATTTTTATTTGATTTCGCTCAGCATCGTACGACGTTTTAGGTGTGTCGGAAGTCGAAGTTATCAGGAATGGTTTGTTTATCTTTCATGCATTTTTACCCTCTTCATAAGTACACCGGATTGTTTATATTGAGTTCTAGTATATGAGCCGGGCTGTATTTTTTGGCATGTAAAGATCAGTTTCCGTAATTATTACAGAAAAATTCTTCTATTTTTTCTGCTGCGATTTTCTGGTTTATATTTGAATAATCTTTCAGTAATTTCGTGAATTCTATTTTCCATCGTTGTGAAGTATCCATCCAGTTTTTAGCAGTATCTAGTTCCCAGCCGAATATATTTTTTCTCTAGTTTCTTGACCACATAAAATAATTTTGTCTTAACCTGATGATGACAAATACCATGTCGAAACGTCGTTAAGAGACATTATATGAATTGACTGAATCAGATCTTTATTCCGAAAAATTGAAGAAAATATATATGTGGTCAAGAAACTAAAGAAAAAATATATTCGGCTGGGAACTAGATACTACCAAAAATGGATGGATACTTCACAACGATGGGAAATAGAATAGGAAGAAACAACACAAAATTACTGAAAAATAACTCAAACATAAACAATAAAATTGCAGCAGAAAAATATAGAAGGATTTTTCTGTAATAATAATGAAAACTGATCTTTACATGCTGCCAAAAAAATACAGCCCGGCTCATATACTAGAACTCAATTTAAACAATCCGGTGTACTTATGAAGAGGGTGAAAATGCATGAAAGATAAACAAACCATTTCCGATAACTTCGAATTCGCAGTCACACACCTACAATAACGTTCGTACGATGCGAACGCAGAAATTCAAATAAAATAATTTTGTTTTAACCTGATGATGACAAATACCATGTCGAAACGTCGTTGAGAGAATTTATATGAATTGACTGAATCAAACCTTCATTCCGAAAAATTGAGTAAAATATATATATATATATATATATATATATATATATATATATATATATTTATCTTTATACATATAATTCTACTGTACGTGTGTTGTCACTGAACTCCTCCTAAACGGCTGGACCGATTTGAATGAATTTTTGTGTATGTGTTTGGGTGGCGCCCTGGATGGTTTAGATTCACAAATCATCCCCCTGAATGTTAAGGGTGGTCCACCCCTTAATATTTTTTTTATGTTTTGGATAAAATTTTTGGTTTTTATTTTTTTATGATACAGCATTCAAAAATACATACAACCCTGAATTTTCACCCTTCTACGATCAACTCCTATTTTTTTGGCAAAAATTTTATTTTTATTTTGTCATGACTTTGAATAAAAAAATTCATATAACTCTTAATTCACCCTTCTACGATCAACCCCTATTTTTTTTAGGAAAAGGGATAACGGGATAACGGGATAACGGATAACGAAAAACGGAAAACGGGATAACGGGATACGGATAAGAAAAACGGTAAAAGGAAGGGATAAAAAGGGAAGGGAAAGGGATAAGGGATAAGAAAAAAGGGATAACGGGAAAATGGGATAACGAAAATAACGGGATAACGGGAATAACGGGATAACGAAAAAACGGTATAATGGGATGACAGGATAAGGAGATAACGGGGTAGAGACAAAAAGGGGTAACAGGAAAATGGGATAACGAGAAAATTTTCGGGAAAATGATGGTCCACCCCTTAATATTTTTTTTATATTTTAGATAACATTTTTGTTTTTATTTATGATACAGCATTCAAAAATACACACAACCCTGAATTTTCACCTTTCTACGATCAACCCCTATTTTTTTGGCAAAATTTTTATATTTATTTTGTCATGACTTAGAATAAAAAAATTCATATTACTCTTAATTCACCCTTCTACGATCAACCCCTATTTTTTTTTAGGAACTCGGGATAACGGGATAACTGAAAAACGGGAAAACGGGATAACGGTATGACAGGATAAGCGAATAACGGGAAAACGAAAAAACGGGATGAATAAAAAACGGGATAACAGGAAAACGGGATAACGGGATAACGAAAAAACGGGATAACGGGATGACAGGATAAGGGGAATGGGGTAAAGAAAAGAGGGGAAAGGAAAAGGATAACGGGAAAATTTCCGGGAAAAACATTTTAGGGAACATATAAATTTGGACAGGACAACGTCTGTCGGGTCCGCTAGTATATATATATATATATATATATATATATATATATATATATATCGTTATGATAGGAAATGTTTATAAAGTAATGAAACTGTTAATTCATTATTATTATCAGGTATTCAAGGTATCGTGGTTCCATGCTATGTTTGTTTTACAATTTTTCTATACTTTTTACTGTTCTAGAATCTTGTACCATGTTCTAGTCAACGCATATGTATCAGAAAGTCAGTACTGAAGTATCTCTATTGTCATAAGTATGTTACCAACAATACATTCAATTTGCACAAACAATAAAAATAATATGGGAATTTAAATTCATGAAAAAACTTTGGATCTCAAGTAGATTATATGGTATTCAAGTTGGAACATCCTGTATGGTAAATCACATCAGGAGGAAACCCAACAGCGAGATGTCAAAAACAATGTGAGGCAATTAAAAAAAAAATTATGAAAACAGAAAAATGTCAAATATGAATTTAGAGGAAATGTAACAAGATTGGAGAGAGATGAAAAATGGATGCAGAAAACGAAATCACGTACCAATTTTGGAAGAAAAATTATAATAAAATACATGAGAAAAAACAAGCAAAACTATCCTCAAACGTTACACAGCTAATTCAGATACCAATGGGAAAATAAACAAACAAGAAAAAACCACTCACCTATTAACAGAACAGAAAAACCAGTCCATGTCATTACCAGGAACAAAAACGCTTTTTGCAGTGTAGCTGTATTTTCCAGTGAGCACGAACACTTCCAAGAGGCAGGAGAAACCATAAAAGAATAACAAGGTATTTCAAAAGCTGAACTAAATAAAGTGCAACGTATCAGGTCCAGCAACTTATATTGGTTATCTGATCACTTGTGTCCTTTCTTTTGAACATTCAATAATTTTTCGAGGCTCACAGACTTTTCATAACATTCAAACGTTCATTTAACTTGTATTTATCACACATAAACAAGTTCTCATATTACTGTTTTTAGTTAGATATGTTAGATTTCGCAGAGTAGGTCAATTTTAAGGATTTATTTCAATAAAAATAACTATTTGACGATTTTTCTGCATTCTTTATTTATCTATTGAACACCTAATAATGATCTTCCCACCAAATAGCACATTTTGACATCAAGCATAGGGCCAAGTTGGCACTACTGAATCCTGTCACTGAGAATAGAGATGACTCATACTCCATAGGCGTACCGACTGAGCTGGGATAAGGTAAAAAGAGTGTTGAAAAAGGGTAAGACAACATAGCCGGAGTGTCATTTCTGTTATGATAGGTATTGATTTTTTTAAATTATTGAATATAAAAGGAAATTTTCTGAAACAAATCTACCATAATAAAAATATAAATAAAGAGCATATCACAACAATATATATATATATATATATATATATATATATATATATATATATTATAAGTGCATTGACCAGGACTTTTAGACATCTTAATATATAAATATATTTGTTTTCTTGTATATATCGTAGAAACCGAATGATTTTATTAACGTTTCAGGTCCTGAATCTAAGTCGAGCAAACAGACAACAAATGCAAGAAACTCTAAAACTGGGAGAAAAAGTAGGCTTCTACGAGAACTTGAAGCAGATAAGGAATACTTGAACAACTTGATGAATAATCCAGACATAAAATGTAAATATAGGGAAAATAATAATAACATCGAGAAATGTATCAAAGAAACCGTCGAATACCTGAATGAAAGACAAGAATTCTGGAGACAACAGCTACCACCAAACCTGAAGTAGGTTTTTCAGTTTGGATGAGCAAACGTACTGAGATACGTTTCTGAAAAGTTGAATCCACAATCAAAACAAATAATGAAATAGTCTTTGGAATGAATTTCCTGCAGAATATAATTAGATTAGATAGCGATATTTATGTATCCTACATTTTATAAGAAAACTCTTATTTTCCAATTCACGAGATGGTTGTATATATCTCGTACTTTCCATCTCACTTCTAGCCTTGGCATCAATTTTCCAATTCATTTCCCATTCATACAAGGTACCTCCTCAATCTGTTTTCAGTAGGTAATTGTAATTTGTACTTTCAATCTAAAAACTATTTCCGCAAAATAATACAAAACTCCTTTTTTTTTCATGATATGAACAGGATATTCAGATTTTGTATTATCAGCTGTTGGAAAATAAAATCAGATCAATATTTTTGTAGTTCAAGATAAATAAACCCTTAATAGGTGATCGTGTTGAAAAGTACATTCACAATTGGAATTTCAATTCTACAGATATCACGATACACATCATTTCAACCCATCCATATCAACAAAATATTGCCACAAATATATATTTATATATATATATATATATATATATATATATATATATATATATATATATATTATATATATAGATGTGTGAAGGTTAGACGACTGTCTAAGTTAAGGAAAAATCGGGGTAATATTCGGGTATGCAGTGTCAGTAGAGCTGAAGTAAAGTAAACTCTTGTTTCTATTCGAACTTTCGAGTCTTTATTAGCTCTTTTTCAGGAACTCTACAATTGTTAGGATTTCACTACAATTAATATTGAACAAAGATTTTTTTTACTTACGAAATTTGAGGTTAAAAGTAAGCATTGCTTTTCACAGAAATGTAACACTAATGTAGACAACATTCAATTACAGCATAAGTAAAATACATTGTTAAAAAACGGGAAAACGTGAGTTTTCTTTGTTCAATTAATCATTTGATATAAGAAAGAAACTTTTTTGTAAAACCTAAACTAAACTGTTAGAAATGTGCGGGAATGGCATAAAATGATGAAACAGAAGCGAATGAAACAATAGCAATGCTGCCAACTGTTATGTGGGTTGACAGAAATGGGAACAGGTGTACCAACGTCAATTGTCAAAATTCTAAGGAATGTTTTGTAGGAATGCTCAATAGACAAGATGATACTTAGACTGTCAATATGAATTCCAAAACTGATATTGACAGTCTAAGTATCATTTACTCTTATCTATCAAGCATTCACATTCTGATAACAATTTACAAAATTTCTCAGCATTTTGACAATTGACGTTGGTATACTTGTCCCCATTCTTGTCAACCTAAATAACAGTTGGCAGCATTGCTATTGTTTCATTCACTTTTCTTCCATCTTTTTATGACATCCCCGCACATTTCTGACTATTAAGTGGTTAAATTTTACAAAAAAGTTTTCTCATATCAAATGATTAATTGTACAGAGAAAACTCACGTTTTCCTCTTTTTTAACAATGTATTGTTACTTATGCCAAAATTGAATGTTGTTTACATTAGTGTTACATTTCTGGGAAAAGCAATGCTTACTTTTGACCTCACATTTCGTGAAAAAAATCTTTGTTCAATATTAATTGTACTGAAATCTAACAATTGTAGTGTTCCTGAAGAAGACTCGAAAGCTTGAATAGAAACAAGAATTCACTTTACTCCAGCCCTATTGACTGCATACCCGAATATTACACCGATATATATATATATATATATATATATATATATATATATATATATATAAATATATTGTCGAATGAGTTTTCAATCCAGAGTTTTTTAGTATTACACAAATCTGTAAAATGTGCAACTCTGAAACTCCGAAAAGAAATATAAGAATTGTTGATATATTTTTTTTTATTTATATATCAAATTCAGGGAGCTATATTGACCATTGTTGCCATGACAAACTAGTTTTTTCGATAAGAATTACAAATTTAGATTTTTTTTTTCAAAAAATAATACTAGGTGATATTCTGTAGTCAGTTCATTAAAAACGTAGGATAATAAAAACATAATTTTGTAGTGGAATATTACAATCAGAAAGAGAATTTGAAACAAAAATTAATAAACTTAACGCTTTGAACTCAAATGCAAGTCTTTCGAACTTCACTGGCAGGCATTCGAATGAAAGCTTGTGTATACATTTTCATTTCTACAAGCTTTTTTGTAGTTTCACTTGTTAGTTCGTTCGTTAGTTAGTTTGGGTCAAATCTTGCAAGTGAATATTAACCGACTTCTAGTTGTCTGATTAACTTGAAAATCGGCAGGTGTTCATAATTCCGGTGACAATGTATTATGAAATTTTTGTTAGAGAAAAAAACAAAATGGCGGCTCCAAGATGGCCGACGAGAATTGTAATTATGGTCCGATTTGATTCAAAATTGGTATGAGGGTGTTCTTGGGGTCGAATATGAATTTTTTATGGAAAAATTCATAAATTCAAGATGGCGGACGAATTTTGTGATTATTGTCCTATTCGATCCAAAATTGGTATGTGGAGGTTTTCGGGGTCGGATATTAGTACCGAGTATTTTGCTTATTGAACATACCATTATTTGTAAATCGTGATTCGTCGGAAAATAGAATAAAGTTGATAAAAATGGGTTAACTCTATGATTTTGAAGCAGCTAATCACAAATCATAACCCGTCTATCGCCATCGTCAGCACACAAATGTTGATGTAACTGATATTCAAATATCCGTGCTTTTTCAGTATTTTTCTTGCTGATTCGTGACTTATCTGCATTTCTTGACTACTTCGTTTCAAAGAAACCGTTTTATCAACCTCAACCACAGGAAGAACGTTAATCTCAGTCTCTTCATTCATGATAAACCTCTGTTCCGCCTCTCGATTTCCTTATTGCCTAAAACGATTCTCAACATACGGAAAATACTGGAGGGCTGGATGTTGCCGATTGGAATATCTCTGAATATACAACTCAGCAGCATTCCTTGAATTTCTATGACATACTCCAAATATCAATAACATATCCCCTTTTTCTCTTTGAGTATACATTATTTTGAAGAAAAATTAAACTGAAATTTAACGAAAATTAAGAAACTTCTATTGTCTGCTCATAAAGCTTATGTCACTGTCATTACCTAAGTGAGTGTTTTGTTTTCCAAAGAATACTTGATAAAAATAACTGCAAAATATTATGCATCATGGCTATCCATGGCACACTTGACAAAAGTAAATAAATTATTATCCAGTATTTTCCTTAGTAATATTTAATGTATGTTCCTATTTTCAATCCAATCGCAAATAAATAGGTATGGTTAGATTCGTCAAAACATCCTTTTTTTCGGAAAGTGCTTGTAAAAAAATGGTCGCCATTTGAAAAATAATAGTTAGACACGAAAATGTAATTGTGTTAACTCGTCCTATTCCTATCTATCATACTAGTCACTGAAACTTTGCAATTGTAATTTTCTGACATCACCTGAGGTCCTCGGATTAGTTTATGTCCGATCATGGCCACCTAGATGCAATATTGAAAGTGACTCAAGAATTGTCCCAGAAATCCAAAAATGTTACAATATACAGGGAGTTCCAATTAAAAATTCAAAACCAGCTCAATTTCAGGTGAAACCGAAAGTGACCGGAAAGTGAAAAATATGCGAAAACTCTCCTCTTGACATACCATTCACCTATACCAAATCTCATTTTGATACACCTAATATTCTAGAAATTATGACTTTTCTAATAGATTCGTCGACATCCGGTATATCCACGGACCAGAAACGAACGTAATCAGTACGCGCTAATTCGTATGTACCCAGAACGTCCAGAAATGATGTACTCAGTACATCTTCAAAAGGTTCAGGACATTCTGACCTAAAGTCTACATAAAATGGACGTCCATAGAATATCGGGTCCTATATGGTAATAAATGAATAATGTAATGAAAACTCGCTTTCTTGTCTGTCTATTTGTTTGTTCAGTGCAGAATATCTTAGCTGGAAATCCCAGGTCTGCAGAGTTATTGGAAAACTCACAAGTACAAACTACCCCTAAATGGGGGTGGACTGAATTTTTTAATAAGGTGGTACGAAGGCATTCCTTCATATTTGTCGATTTTGCATTAAGATCTTGATAATAGCATTACAAGTTATTATATTAAAATCGCTTATTACATGACAAGACATAGGAAAGTTTCGATTACACCCTGTATCAACTAATGCAATTGCTATCGGGGTTACGTAGAATTAATTCAATATACCTTAGGTGTAACATACTAAAATTTCAGCAAATTCTATTAATGACTAGCAACCCCTTTATATACGTGCCTAGTCCTTTGTGATTGTGAATTTTTCATGACTATGGAAATACTTGTAAGATTTAAAACAAAAACGTGGGGCCCATGCAATAGATAATAATGAGTAAGGAGTGTTCATATCATTTGCAGTACAATAAAATTGTTAGTGACTATTCAAATTATTATCTATTGCAAGCCCCCCACGTTTTACGTTTTAAATACAATTATTTTCATAGCTATTAAAAATTAACAATCACAAATTTTCAGGACAATCTGTATGGGGTTATAAATATGTATTGGGCTAGAAATTATTGTATACTTCGATATGACAGATCATTACCCTGTACTTTTATCGATAAACGAAAGGAAAAAAAGTAATGCTAAAATAAACAAAAAAAGAGACATCACTAAGAGAATTGATTATACGAAGCTAAATGTATTCTTACAACAAGAGGATTGGTTGAGTATTCTGAACTGTGAAGAAGTACAACTTGCATATGATCTTTTCATCGATGAATTCAAGCAATGATTAGGTAAAAACAAGAACAAATATATCAAACCTTGGATTACCATTGAGCTCATAGATTCAATAAAGTTTCGGGATTATCTTAAGAAAACATGGAATACCACCACAACAATTGAAGCAGAAATTAAATACAAGAATTATAGAAACAAATTGACTGGATTAATCAGGCAAACAAAAAATCAATATTACAGAAATGAACTGATTGGAGCAAACGGTGATTGTAAAAAAAATTTGAAAATTATTAAAGATATTTCAAATAAAAGCAGAACTAAAAATAATGTACAAAACATAACAATTATAGAATCCAATGGTGAAAAAATAATTAAAAATGATGAGAAAAAAAAATTATTTAACGACTATTTCATAAATGTTGGGCAGGACATGTTAAAAAAAATATCTAGAGGAGATTTGCCAAACGGTTTTCTTAAAAACACATCTATAAATTCTACTATGTACTTGGAACCTACGAATGAGAATGAAGTAATTATCTTGATTGCAAAACTCAAAAATAACTGCTCCCCGGGACCTGATGGAATAACTGCTAAAATGATGAAACATACGCATACACAGATCATAGGACCCTTGGTACATATTATAAATTTATCGTTTCAAATAGGGGCCATGCCTCGACAATGGAAAGAATCAGTAGTTAAACCAGTCTATAAAACGGGTAAAAAAAATCAATTAAACAACTACTGGCCAATCTCTGTAATTAACAATATTGCAAAGATTTTCGAACAATGCATTAAAAAACGGTTATTATCATTCGTCGATAAACATTCCGTCATAACTAAACATCAGTACGGCTTTCTGAATAAATTATGCACTGAAAATGATATTATGGACCTTGTTGAAAAAACTGTCGGTGCTTTGGACAAATCGAGGGAGTGTTTAACCATATTCCTTGATTTGGCCAAAGCATTCGACACCGTATCCCATAGTCTCCTAATAGATAAATTATATACATATGGTGTGCGAGATAAGACACTAGACATTTTGCAGAATTATTTAACAAATAGATTACAAAGAGTTAAAATTGATGAACAGTTGAGTACTCCACAAGAAGTTACTATTGGCGTTCCTCAGGGAATTGTGCTTGGACCTGTTCTCTTTCTCATTTACATTAACAGTATCACGGAAATGACTGACTTTTGTGGTCACCTCATCTGCTATGCTGATGACACAGCTATTGTATACACAGGAGAATCATGGGAAAATGTCTATAAACTTGCTGAAGACGGGCTCCAAAAGATTAAGACATGGCGTGATTATAATTTACTGACCATGAATGTTAGTAAGACGAAATTTATGACATTTTCTCTGCAAAACACTGATCAGTCACAAAAAATAAAATCAAAGGTAAAAAGTTCGAGATGCGACTCACATCAACCATGTACATGTGAGACAATAGAAAAGACCTCAACCATCAAATACTTGGGTGTTATGCTGGACCAGCATTTCAGGTGGGACGAACACATAAGTCTTGTCACAAAAAGACTGAGAAAGCTTATTTACACCTTCTATAATCTACGGGATATTCTAGATAGGAAGAATTTGATGATTTGTTATACATCTCTGGCAGAGTCGGTGATACGGTATTGTATAATAGCTTGGGGTGGAACATTTTATAGTTCAATGCATGCAAACAGTGCAAAACACTCTATCAAAAATAATATTCAAGAAACACAAATTGCATACAAGTGAATCACTATACAGAGACGCCAAATTACTGAACATCAGATCCTTATATACTTTCCAAAGCCTGACATGGATTTATTCAAACATGGAAAAAGATGACCAATGCAAATCCAAAGTAAGTAGATTCACCGATAAAATACAACTTCCATTGTTTTACAAGACTCACACTCAGAGATTCGTTTTCTTTTTTGGTCCTAAACTCTACAATATGCTCCCAGCACTTTTGAAAAATATAAACACTCTTCCCCAATTAAAAAAAAATTATACCTCGCTGAAAATTCAACTGTGTTCAACAATATCTTTTGAGTTCCTACTACAAAACTGACGCAAATTAATCATATCACACAAAAATACCATGAGAGTAATCATTCAGGATTACCCTCTCTCACTCTTTCCTTTGGTTTACTGCATTTACCTTCTCACTCCAATATATATTATATAATCTTTAATATGAACTTTTGCTCCCCTTCTCCCCGCTACTCATTAATTTTTGTTTGATTCCTCAAACCGCACCTAAATAAATTTTTTTACTTTTTATAGTCGTAAGTAATCATCCAGTTCGAGAGAATTGGCACAATACAAGCATATTCTATGCTTAGGTGTAATTCTCGATAATTTGATGAATGTAAAATTGCACATAAAATGGTTATTATGTAATTGATTATTTGAATTGAATAAATTTGAATTTGATTTGACTTTTCAGTTTGTTTCAAAACGTGGTATATTATAATTATTCATTTTTATTTAAATAATTATTTCTTTGGGGGTTCTCACAGAACGGAATAAAAAAAACAATGCCAGTATGGAGTCTTTCAATTTCTTGCCGTTCTTTATTCTACTTGATAGCCATCTATATTGCAACTACTCGAGTACGAAAACACTGGACAAGAAGAAATCTACAAGTAGACAGCAGTAGTTACTAGCGCCTTCCAATAGATGGCAATATGAATTTCCAAACAAAACATAAATATATTAGGAAGAACGTATATTTGGAGAATGATTTCTTTTATAAATATTCCATGATGATACTATTTGGCGGATGGATAAACAAAATTTGTATATATTTCATTGTTTTCTTCGGGTATTTTTATATCAAGGGCATTGATGTTTATGCCATGAGAGCGACAAGCTCACAAACCTCTTTACAAATCTGGGGGCCCTCTGTTTCATAATTGAATCCATCTAGGTTTAATTTAATATTATAAATTGAATTATATATGCCCTTACTCATCCATGATTCATTGAATGAATGTTTATTCACATACAGATATGGTTATATTTGTATGCATAACTTATGTAAACATATAAATATATACCGGGTGACACAGGATATCGGGCCACCCCCGTAACTTCTGCATTCGTTAACGGATTTTTCTGAAATTTGATACAGTTATATAAGCAACCATTTCGGATTTGATCACATTACAATCCAATATGGCAGACTTGCGGTTTTTCTGGAAATGCCAATAACTTTGTTTTTTCAAATAGAACACCCTGTTTATTTTTACATATTCAAGTTCAACAGGTCAAAACAAGTTCAAACTTAATGTCAAATGTAATTTTTTTGAAACAATTGAAATTGAAATTGTTTTTTTATTTAACCTCGTGGATAAATGAGTTTTGGTCGAAGCTATTCACAATGAGTCGCAAATAACAAAAAAAATTGATTTTTTCTGGAAAATTATTTTTTGTGTCACTTACTGGTTAATCAATTCAGTCACATCACATTTTGATCAAAAAATCATTTTTTTCAAATGGAACCCCTATGGGCCACCTACCTGTCTCTCTAGAACATACATTAAGGAAAAAAATGACATATCATTTTTGGATTTCGATGCAGTAACAAATTGTATGAATTCAAAAATCTACAACTAGTTCATGAGTTTCCTTGCAGTTCGAATAATTGTTCAACTTAGTAAGCTGTGGAAAACAACATTTCCGAATCTTGTCAACTAATTGTGTAAGTTATACTTATAAGCACGATAATGGTGTTTTTTTTCTTCTAGCGTTTTCTCAACTTACATTGCATAAATTAATAACATATCAAGCTGTTCACTTCTTGTGAACCTATAATTTTGATTTTACATTTCCACTAAACTAATTCTCGGAAGTTAACTAATTTTCGAGAGTTGAGATGAAAGATGACAGCGAAACACAATTAGTTGTCAAGATTCAGAAATGTTGTTTTCCACAGCTTACTAAGTTGAAAATTTATTCGAACCGCAAGGAAACTCATGAACTAGTTGTAGATTTTTGAATGTATACAATTGCACCGAAATACAAAAATAATATGTTATTTTTTTCCTTAATTAATGTTCTAGAGAGACAGGTAGGTGGCCCATAGGGGTTTCATTTGAAAAAAATTAAATTTTTTATCAAAATGTGATGTGACTGAATTGATTCATCAATAAATGACACAAAAAATATTTTTTTGGAAAAAGCTATGTTCCTCTGTTATGTGCGACTCATTGTGAATAGCTTTGGCCAAATCTCATTCATCCACGAGGTAAAATAAATAAACAATTTTAATTTCAATTGTTAAAAAAAAATGACATTTGACATATGGTTTGGACTTGTTTTGAACTGTTGAACTTGAATTTGTAAAAATATATAGGGTGTTCTATTTGAAAAACAAAGTTGCTGGCATTTGCAGAAAAACCAGAAGTCCGCCATACTGGTATGTAATGTGATCAAATTCGAAATGGTTGCTTATATAACTGTACCAAATTTCAGATGAATCCGTTCACGAATGCAGAAGTTACAGGGGTGGCCCGATATCCTGTGTCACCCGGTATAGAGAGAGAGAGAGAGAGAGAGAGAGAGAGAAAGTTGTAGACAAACTGCAGACCTCATTTTTCTGCCGAAAAGAACTAAATTTGGCATTAAATTACTTTTTATAAATATCTTGGGTTAAGTTTAGATATCGGCCACATTGGCCCATTAGTTTCAAAATTTCACCCCCCATTTGGCTTTCCAATGATGCATGACACATGGGATTTAAAATTTGGAATGGTATTTTTGAGTTGTTGCGATATAAATATGCTTCATCAGAATTTAATTTAATATTATAAAATCACATTATCAAGAATTGGGAATTCAATAGAATACTCTTACCAAGTTAAATATGATAAGTCGTCAGCGACTAAGATCTTGGAGTATTATTTGATACCAAAGTCACATTTAAGTGATGTTTCAAAATCATGCAAATTGCTCATTCAAATATCTGCAGCTACATTCTACGTGTATACTTTAATATTTGGATTTAGGGGTTCTGCGTTGTCTTGGCTTATATCTTATCTTTCTGAATGTCGCTAAAAAGTGTTTCTCAATGGGATTGAATCCAAAGAATGTGTTGTTAACTCTGGCGTCCCTCGAAGCTCAGTTCTCAGGCCTTTTTTATTTTTGTTGTATGTCAATGATTCTATTCATTTAGACAGCCATGGTAAATTTACCCTGTTCATGGATGACACCGCAATGCTCTTAGATGACAGATCAACCATTGATCTGTTAGGACATATTAGTGGGGATGTAAAAATGGTGAAAGAGAGGTGTGATGCCAATCTCCAATCATTCAATATTGAAACAAACATTGACTCATCAAGGAAGTTTCAATGGAGAATGAAAACATCACAAATACAGCAAACTGAAGTCGGAGATAGAAAACGGCGGGCGAACAATTTTATTATATTAAATATAGAAGAATCTTCAAAACAAAGTAAATCAGAAAGAATTAGTGAAGAAACATCATTAAAGATGAAACTATAATGGACACGAATATCAAGGTTTTCAGATTAGGAAAACATGATCCAAGTAAAAGTGGACCAGTGAAAGTAATTTCCAAAAATGCTGATGATGCAAAAGAAATATTGAAAAATCCAATGAAATTCAAAGAAATAAAAATGTATTGAAACCAAACAAAACAACGGCAGGATTATTTTAGAGATAAAAAAATTACCAAAATCAAATGATTGCTGACGCTTAGACAATTAAATATATAAAGGAGGTTTCCAACAATTTAGTATTTTGAAAAATCATTAAAGAAAGCCAATATATAAGTAAACCAGTTCTCACCAAAACTAAATGAAGACATTGTGTACTTGAATATTGAAAGCCTCATCTCCCATGGAACCGAAATAATTTCTGATTCTCTGTGCTATAATCCTTCCCTCCTGATTATTCTGAGTGAATTACGAACAATCAAGGATATTTTGGATTCAGAGCTACAAATCAATGATTATAACATTATCCGTTTTTTGCAGAAGTAGACATTCTGGAGGAGTATTTTTTTGTGAAAATTGGAATAGAATACAAAAAACTCAAACCATCAATCTGGATAAAAACTATTGGAACCAATTTATAGAAGTGAAGCTATGTGGACAAAAACTCAAAATTGGAATGGAATTGGAATTCACCCTATTCTTCCCATGGGTTGTTTATTGCCAAGATTGAATAAATTCTGGATGCCAACTTTACAAATTCGAAAGGGTTATTAATAGGAGATTTTATCATCAACTATAATCAAAGGAACTCTTTTTATGTAAATAAATTGAAGGATATTTTTAGAATGATGGAATTGATCAATTAAGAGGAAGGCCCTTCCTTCATTGGTAGTAGGTACACTAATTGATTATATTTTATCCAACTGTCATACTGTTAGAGCAGAAGTTCATGATACTCCAAAAATAAGTGATCACTCAATTATATAGATAGATAGATAGATCTTTATTTAGATAGATAGATCTTTATTTCCAACAGGTATACATTCAATTACAGGAAAAGTAGTGAAAATTCTGAAAATAACAAAAAACAAAAAATTAAATTAAATTAAATTGAATCAAATCAAATCATGTTAGTAGTAGTGAAAATTCCTAAAATAACAAAAAAAACAAATTAAATTAAATCATATTATCCAGATACAATCATTCATTTTGTGTCCTATCAATTATACAGGAAAAATATGCTCGAGAGAACTGCTATTTAAGTCACACAGGTCACAAATCAGATTAAAATTCCAACACATCAAAGACACAGGCGATCTACGCATCACATTGGTTCGAGAAGCCTTGCAATAGAATGTTATTTCATATCTGGAATTCAGACGTGGTATGAGGTAATTAATTTTTTGTAAGAGCAAAGAACAAAGAATATTATTTTGTGTCAAATTATGAAGAAAAGAAATAGTAACAAAAACTCTACGTGTATCCAGGGAAATTATATCAAAACTGTCAAGAAGCACCGAATAGTCAATTCCCCGTTCTGGATAATCCTTCTGTTACCTTAAATAACAGGAACTTAAGAAATTTTCGCTGTACAGCTTCAACTTGATGCGTGTGGCAATCATGAATGGGGTACCATATCAATGCCCCATATTCAAGTTCAGACCTCACATATGCGTAAAAAAGTGTGAGAATTGCGTCTATGTTGTTGAAATCCCTAGTGTTTCTCATTATGAAACCCAACATTCGATTAGCTGAGGAGACAACTTGATTTATGTGTGGTATAAAAGTGAACTATTGGTCGAAAGTAATTCCGAGATCTTTCATCTCATTGATCCTGTCAATAATATTATCATTTATTTCATAGGGAAACTCAATAATTTTCTGTTGTCTAGTGAACGGTGAAACATGACATTTTAATATATTTAGTTTTAGATGATTTTTTGAGCACCAATCAAACACTAAGTTGATTGAAGTCTGTAAGTTTTGACAATCTTCACAGTCACTAATGACTTTGAATATCTTCAGGTCATCAGCATAGAGTAGCTTAGAGCAGCTTATGTTCTTAGCGAGATCATCGATGAATAGTAGGAATAGAAGTGGTCCTAGATTTGATCCTTGAGGCACTCCGGAACTGGGGGTGTATAGAGCTGACTTATAGCTTTCGTATTCTACAAATTGTTTCCTATCGAACAATTAATTGGTTCTATCAAGTTTTCGGAGAAGCCAAATGATGATAGTCGCTGAAGAAGTATATAAAAATCAATTTGGTCAAAAGCTTTCTGCAAGTCGGTGTAAATGACATCGACTTGTTGAGCCACATCTAGAGCATCAGAAACAACTTGTGGAAAACATGCAAGATTAGTTACGCAAGACTTTTTTTCAACAAAGCCATGCTGATCGTCGGAGATAATGTTTTCAACAGAGTTATAGATGGTTCTGTACAAAATAATTTCAAACAGTATGGAAAAATTACACAGTACTGAAATCGGTCTATAATTCTCAATCATAGTAACATCACCCTTTTTCAAAATGGGACAAACTCGTGCTATTTTCCATAAGTTCAGAAAATTGTCCGTTTTTAAAATCAGATTGAAGATGTAAAGCAATGGAGTTAGTAATGGGTTGATGCAATCTTTCACTAGAAAACTGGGTATTTGATCTGGACCTACAATAACTTTGTTCTTTAATTTCTTTGCTGCTTCTTTCACATCTTTTTCGTTGACAATTTTGATGTTTATATTTGGCCAATTATTGTGACTGGTATCGAGTCCATTACAAAGGTTCATATCGGATATGACATAAACGCTCTTAAAATAGTTAGCAAACGCATCAACTATTTCTTGGGGTTTGGTATAAATATTACGGCTATCTTTCAGGACTCCTGGAATTCTGGATTTGCCTTTTTTATTTTGGATGAAGCTCCAAAATGCGGTTGGATCTTCATTTATTTCATTCTCAGTATCACTCACGTAGTTTCTATATGCATTATCTATTTGTATTTTCACTTGTGATCTTAATGAATTGAATTTATCGCGATAAAAAGTTGTTTTGTATTTTTTATGGTTTTTATGAGCTCGTTCTTTCTCATGTATACTTTTTATTATAAGCGGTGTGAACCAGGGCGGGTACCTACGGTTACGATTGGATTTTAAAGGAACGGCTTCATTAAAAATTCTGTATAATATATCATTTAAACAGTAACATCTGTTTGTTCTAATAAATGAGACCAGTCAATCTCAGCCACAAGTTGGTACATCGTCGGATAATCAGATTTTCTGAAATTGAAACATTTTGAAGTATTTTCGGGGTTGGAAAAATTATTGAATTGATTATGTGAGGTTCTAACCTCTAATATGAGGAGGGGTGATGATTGTCCTCTTTTACAAGAGATTCTAAATCTCTTTCAATAACACAATTGAATTTTGCTAAAACAAGATCCAACGTTCGGTTGTTAGTATTTTCAATCTCATTATACTGTTTCAACTCAAAAATGTCCATGAAGTTTTTCAGGACCTTGCTCATCATTGAAGTGAGGAAGATTGAAATCTCCAACTATCAAGACATTTTCATCATGGAGGGATTATATCAATGAACTGCGGTAGCATTCAAAGTTTCATGTTGCCCAATATGCAACTAAGAAAAATAATAGTGCTTCATATGTCAATTTCAATAAAAAATTAATAATTTCAAATTACAATTTGAATTCAATAGATGTAGTGTAATCTTAGATGAATTTTGTGTGCGACTGAGAGTATATAAATGAATTTGCACCATTAACAACAATACTTAACGTATTGCTCTTTGTTTCGATCAAGAAATATAATGGTATTTTTTGCTCATAATCTATTTGCATGGTCATGTGCTCACAAACTTCAGAGAGAGACTATGAATATTCTAAACAAATTCAATTTATCGAGTATAGAACACCGACGAACTGAAGTGGATTCGATATTTTTGCAGATTGTTACACATGAGGACGTTCACTGTTCAAATTTTGATCGAACTCACCAGTTTAAAGTCTTAATGTGGATCCCCGGAGAAAAAAAAATCGGAATTATTTCATAATTTCTCATCATAGTACGAACTATGGCGAAACGTAGTCAATTACAAGAATATTTCGCAATCAAAGATATTAAAGCAATAGATTCAGTTATCCATACACTTATTTTTTAGAAAACAAATGAGAGCCTTTGATTTGTTCTGAATTAGTGAGCTGATATTGTCGATCATATTTAAATATACTGTACAATTTCTACAAGGAAAGAATTAAAATCACATCTTGTGAAAAACATATGATTGAATATGACTGTTGATGCTGAATCTTGAATGTGAATATGTCGAATATATTATGAATGCATAAAATTAATGTTATTCATGATATCCATGACATCATAATTATTGCGACTTTTATTGATCACATGTTAGGCAAGGATGTCATTGAGGATGTAAAAATATTCCATAGAAAGTATCATTTTGCAATGATTTTTTAATAATCAATTATAAGAATTGAGTTTTGATGAATGTTGGAAGGATGTTGCAGAATCATTTTTTTCCTCGATTCAACGTTTGGAAACCGAGATCTGTGGTGTCGAACCAGGTCGTCAAGGAAGTACCTTTCCGTAACATGAACAAGAATAAATAGAAAAATCGAATTAAACGGTTTTCTTCACATAAAAGATTCAATATAAATTGAACCAGAAAATGGTATATCTCATGTGAAAAACAACTACTTTCCTGGCAAATACCACGCAGAACGTTGAATGATATTCACCTGAAAATCCATGCATACCTCCATATGAATGGACATTGAATGCAAATGTTTCTTTCTGATAAGCTCGATTATGTTTAATTCATGTCGTGTTCACCTAACAATCCGCATACTGGTTTCAGGCTTTTTGGCCCTCATCAGTACGGAGTAGTCAACCAGCCAAAGGTCCGAAGAGCTCTGGCTGAAGCGAGACACAACATAACCAAAACCACCATCGAGTCTATAACACCTATAGGTACGCCGGAGCTCTTCGGACCTTTGGCTGGTTGACTACTCCGTACTGATGAGGGCCAAAAAGCCTGAAACCGGTATGCGGATTGTTAGGTGAACACGACATAAATTAAACATAATCGAGCTTATCAGAAAGAAACATTTGCATTCAATGTCCATTTATATGGAGGTATGCATGGATTTTCAGGTGAATGTCATTCAACGTTCTGCGTGGTATTTGCCAGGAAAGTAGTTGTTTTTCACCTGAGATCTACCATTTCTGGTTCAATTTATATTGAGTCTTTATGTGAAGAAACCGTTTTTCCACTTCACATGGCGTTTATCTTTCACTATATGCTAGTCGGGCTTTCTACGGTTTTTTCTAGTCGGGCTTGCCACTTCTACTGAGAAGAAATCTGTTATTTAGAAACCTATCGAGGTGGGAGATTTTGGGAGGTTTCTTTCTGTCACTAGGTACCGCCAGTTGAAAGTTTTCTTTCCGGCGTACCTATAGGTGTTATAGACTCGATGATGGTTTTGGTTATGTTGTGTCTCGCTTCAGCCAGAGCTCTTCGGACCTTTGGCTGGTTGACTACTCCGTACTGATGAGGGCCAAAAAATTGAATCTTTTATGTGAAGAAAACCGTTTAATTCGATTTTTCTATTTATTCCACTTCACATGGCGTTTATCTTTCATGAACAAGAATATTAATTTTTGGTGCTTTGTTGGTGAAATGTTGAATATCTTCGCTTTCAATGATCCGTTTTTCATTAGAATGGATCTCTTTGCTCATTATTTTTCTCATATTACAATTTTGATTTTAAATCATGACACAATAGAGTACATGGAAAGCACAATATCATCATGTTTAGCTTTTAAAGCTTAGGGAGATCCATTAGATATCGCAGTTATTTTTCAATGAAGTCAACGAAAATGGAGATTTCGGCACTTTGGCTATACATGGTGATTCAAAAGTACTTTGACAAAATTCAGGAGGTGATTCCTCACAATATTCTGATATGATTTGTCCTAATAAATATATGTCCGGAAACGCTTCCAAGATACAGGGTGTTGAAGTTAAATTTTTTTTTTCGTTTTTTTTCTCAAATAACTTCTGAAATAACGACCAAAATTGAACGAAAATTGATATTGAGAGGTTTTTTGAGGTGTTGAATTCGAAACTGATGTTTTTATTGCTCTTACTCGTCGGGAGGCACCTACACGTCTTTTTCGTTTTTGAAGATTCATAACTTTTTTTAGCGTAATTCAAGCACATTTTCCAGTAAAAAAAGCAATTCCTCTATCATATCTACGTAAAAAAGCTAGCCTTGTTACACGTCGCTTTAAGCAACCGTTTTCTAGATATTTGGAGTTAAAAATTTCAAGTCGATTATTTGATAATCGATGCGTGTTGAAGTTATTACCATTATTTTGCATTTTTCACAAGAATGCTTAGGAAATGAATTTGACGTATTTTTTTTTTTTAGTGTGCGCCACCTATTCTATTTATTTTTACTCGTTTGAAATAAGAGTGCAAAATATGTATTCGTTTTAATAAAATTTGAAAGAAATATCAACATTTTATTTCAAGAAATTTTGAATATATAGAATAAAATAAAATTGATGGAAGTGTCCACCTTCAGCGAAGATACAGGCATTCAGTTTTCTAGCCATTGAATCTCGTACCCGCTCAAAAATTATTGGTGTTTCTTATTGTTTCACAGGCGTCTACTATTCGGTTTCTTAGATCTCCTTCATTCGCTACTGGAGTTTTATAAACAAATAACCCCAAAAATAAAAATCTAGCTGGTTTAGATCTGCGTACCTTGGTGCCCACGCCTGGTTAGGTTCTTCTACACCCCTCTACCGATCGATCAATTTGGATAGACAGTGTTGAGGAATTCCCTGGCTACAACGCTGAAATGGTTCGTAGCCCCATCGTGCATAAACCACATGCGGATACGAATTTCTGATGGTACATTCTGAAGTAGTCCCGGCCATTCATTTTCTAAAAAATCTCTGTAAGTTGCGACATTCAGTCGGAACGGAAGAAAGAAAGAACATATCAAGTAATTATCAATTATTGTCGCCCATGCATTTACAGAAAATCGATACTGATAATGTCTTTCACTAACTGCGTGCGGATTTATAGAGAGCCCAAACATGGTTGTCATGAAAGATTTGGTTTAGCATTTCGGGCGAAGTTTGCCTCGTCCGTGATGAGTACATATCTTAAAAATTGAGAATTTCCAGCCAATTTTCTCAAAAACCACTGACACATAGTAATGCGTGGCAATGGATAATTCTCCAAACTGTGGACTGAGTAGAATTGAGAGCTTCAGCAATTATTCATGTATTTGTTTCTGGATTCTCCTCGGGAGCGTTCAAAACAGCTTCTGCCAATTCTGGGGTTCAGACTAGTCGTGGTCTTCCAATAATATCAGCTGCCTTCTTAAAGCTACCTGTTTCTGCCAAACTACGGTGGAGACTGGTAAATGTTGGAGCTGAAGGCAGTACTCGATTAGGAAATCGCTCCTGGTAAATACGGCTTGCTTCGCGCGCATTGCCATCCGCAAGGCCGTAAACGAAATGCATATCGGCTAAATGAGCATTATTGTTTAAATAATAAATTTTTTCAAAATTAGTGTTTTAAAACTTACAGAAACTTCAACAACACAACAAAACGTTTAACTGTCACATAATATGTAATTACCAAAACTACTTACTTAAAATTTATTTCCTAAGCATTCTTGTGAAAAATGCAAAATAATGGTAATAACTTCAACACGCATCGATTATCAAATAATCGACTTGAAATTTTCAAGTCCAAATATCTAGACAGCGGTTGCTTATGGCGACTTGTAACAAGGGTAGCTTTTTTACGTAGATATGATAGAGGAATTGATTTTTCTCACTGAAAAATGTGCTAGAAGTACGTTCAAATTCGACACTTCAAAAAACCTCTCAATACCAATTTTCGTTTAATTAAGGTCAGTATTTCGAAATTTATTTAAAAAAAAACGAAAATAAAAGTAAAACTTCAACACCCTGTATCTTGGAAACGAAGCGTTTCCGGACATATATTTATTTGGATAATTCATATTAGAATATTGTGAGGAATCACCTCCTGAAGTTTGTCAAAGTACTTTCGAATCACCCTGTATAAAGATTCATCTCAAGAATACGGTTCTACATATTTATGCTTCAGAGCTAGTCTGTATTATTCCTTTTCATGATTGATTGATGATGTAAAATGTACACGGAATTTTATTTATCCCACTAATCAATCAATATTCACGTGAAGATGTTAGACATTTACTATATTTCATGTAGATGAAGAAAATGAGTTTATATGTACCTATTGTCCCTCTAAAAATAAAAGAATTATTAAAAGACACCAACAGAAAGTGCTAATAAATCGGAAGGAGTTAATAATTTAATAAGGCATGTTTGACATTCATTGAATTTTCAAAATCTTCTATCAATATTTATTGTTTTCTTTCAAATGAACAAGTTATTTACGATGAAGATATGACTAAAGTTTATCTTCGTCGCAGATGATTCCAATTGATTTTAGACATCCTGTCTATTTTCAACAATCAATTCAATAGGATATTTTAATGTCTCCCATAGAACTATGATAACTGATCTAATTTGCAATTTATAACGGAAACTTTCGTTTATGGTAATTTTCCATTGCATGTTCTCAGTTTGAGACTAGATTTCTGTTAACTTTTAGGTGTAGGTGCAGGTGCGTATGTTTTGATGGAAGTCCTTTTTCGATCAACGAAAAGTTTCCTTAACTCCTAGATTCCCAATAATCTACTGTAACTGGGGTGAGTTGTACAATTCACCCCAAAAAAAATATGAAAACATTGTTTATTATTAATATCAGTACAATCATGTCCATTTTATTGAGGTTTATTTTCACAATGTTCACTGATATAAAAACTTCTATCAGTGTATTCGAATATTAAGTTATTATTTTTCCTCCTCTAACTCCTTATTTGGTACATATTTTTAACACTTACTTCACAAACGGATCTTTTCCAGGAGCCTGGAAAGACGCCAATGAAATTCCAATTCAAAAGATCAGCAATCTCGATCAAATATCCCAATTTCCAACGATCAATATATTACCCATCATTTCCAAAGTTATTGAAGGATTAGTGTGTGGCAAAAAAAATAACACAATAACAAAATAAGGGTTCAGGAAGAAAAAAGAACGATGAACTACTACTCAATTTTCACATCAATTAATAATAAAAAACAAACTCTTTTGGTATTACTCGACTTCAGTAAGGCGTTTGATACGGTGGACCTTGGCATCTTACTGAACAAATTTATTTTAATATTTTTCGAAAACTATCTGGTAGAACTAAGGGAGTTGTAATAGGAGATAATATGTTATCGACTTCAAAATGATTTCCTGGGGTATTCCACATGGAAGCATTTTGGGACTACTATTTTCTGCATATACTATAGCTGTAACTTCGTTTTGAGAAACTTTGAATTTCATCAGTAGCTAACGATATCCTTCATTCTCTACACCAGAAAGTATTTTAGCCTCTGTCAATATTTATGATGACCTCAAAATTATTGCATTGGTATCAAACTCACATACTCTGTTCTTCAACGATGAAAAAACAGAGGTGGTATTTGATAACAATTATGATGAAAATGCAATCATTAAATTTTTTTAATAACTCTGAACGGCAGAATATTGCGGGTTACGTTGTGCCTCAGCAGTTGTGTGGTTCGTAAGGCACCTTGTAGCTTTTTGAAACCAATTTTGTATTGAATAACTCTTCGTCGAAGTTCACCTTTCACACAATTGAAGATATACTTTACTCAATGCTTCAATGAAAAACGAAAATGCAGGTTACAAGTGACAAAAATGGAATGGTCAAAATACCTATCTCAGATAATTCATAACAATATAAGAATAATAAAAGGTATTGTAATTATTTCGTTGATCTTCGGTTTGAAAGATAATTCACGGTGAAAGCTTGATCAGCGGAGCTAAACTTCGGTAGAAGCTTGGTTCGCAATTTGTCTAGTCGCCATGAGGTCTGGGTGGCAGGGCCGGACTAGCGTGGATGAAAGCTGGAAGCAATGGTGCCGTCAAAAGTTCACACAATTTCTCAATGTTATTTTCTGAAGATGATAGCCATAAAAATTATTTTTCAATTATTCAATGCAATGTATTGCTAAAAACTAAGTAATTTCAAATGATACACTGGGTATTTCGTTCTCCCTTTGAAATTGAATCTCAAGGGTAACTGGGGCTGAAGATATCATGTCAAAATTAAAAGATGGCGGAAATATTCTGTGATTCATGTTCCGATTCTATCCAAAATTTTGAAAATTAGGGTTTTTAAAAAAAAAATTAAGGTTTTTTTTGGCCACTGATTCTTTTGGAAATTATTATTCTATGGTTCTTGAGGTCTAGGATAAGGAATTCCGTGTTAAAATCACGAAAATTAAGGGGGTAAAAATGAAATAAATAGGTATAACACCAACATTTATTCAAATTTACTAAAATGGAACAAATGTTTTATTATATGTGTGAGGCAGTTATTCTGTGTTCAAACTGAATTGGTCGCATGACAAACTTCTGAGTCTGTATTACCGCTTATCAGATGGATTCTAACAACAACACACAACAAAATATATTTTTTTCAGTGCATCTGAACAAAAGTTTTTCATTTTCAAAATTGTGTCAGCTTTAAGTCTTCAATATGTAGATTAGTTTCCTCAGAGCCTATACTACTAGAACGATTGATTTCAACAATTTTTTTGTCATCATATGCATCTTAGCCTTACGTGGCATAAGCTACGTATTCTTTTGAGTAGAATCAAAATTACTGTAAATATTTAGAGATCTGATTAATATATTTATATATATATATATAATATATTAATATATATATATATATATATATATATATATATATATATATATCTTTGAATTGTTGGTTTGCGGGAATTCGGTCGGAATATTGAAGAAAACCAGTTGCTAAATTGTCGACGTTTCGAAACTTTACTGTTACTGTTACTGTTACTTCAGGGCGCTAGTTAGAGTGGCTTTCTGATTTCAAAAGTAATAATATAAATAACTTCGACATTGAATATAAATACAGGCACAGGTTCATGAAAGACGTTAAGACCGACACAATGAGATTAGCAACCTGAACTGTTTGAAGGAACTTTGCTGACCGGGGGTATCCAATGAATATATTTTGTTGCAACACTGGAATATGATTGCACAAAACATATAATTCGTGCCACTATAGGAAAAATTCACATCAGCTACCTTGTAAGGGTAGTTTACGCTTGCGATTTTTCGAAAAACTGCTTACCGAGGAAACAAATATTAGAAAATGAACCCTATAATAAACAACTCACTCTCATGAATGATATACTCCAAAATTCTATGAAAATCATGACTCCTCGTGTTACATATGTAACAGTTCAGTTCACCATTATTCCATTTGAACGGTACTCTTTCAATATACTGTATGCACTTTATTACTCTCATGTTCTTAACTAACAATGCAAATAAAATTAAATATTTTGTTTATTCATGGCAATCCTGGATGGGATAGAAATGGGTCAAAATCAGCTTCCTTTTAATAACAATTATAAGAGATGATTTTTCGAAAATCTCTACTGACCGGAAGTTTTTGGTACAGCTATTTTATTGAAATGGTAGAAAATGATTGCACATACATATTTTTTTGCGCGATCATAGGAGAAATACAAATCCCCCCCAAGGGTTAAATTTTTTTAAAATTTAATGAAACTCTGGAATATAAATGCACGAAACATATTATTTATGCGGTCATAGAAAAAATTATCATTAGTACCCTCATAAATGTGACTATCGTCGTCAAGACTGACCATTTTCTGTTTAAGTTGCATTTCATTTATTTCGTAAAAAAATTATTATTATTATATATTGGAATTATTTTTTCATTTTATTTTAGAAATATATATATATATATATATATATATATATATATATATATATATATATATATATATATATATATATTTTTTCTATGCGGATTCTGACAAAATTATTAATTGGATGTATATATTGGAATTATATTTTCATTTTATTTTTCAAGTATATTAATAATGAGACTGAATTGTTTCATTATATAGTTAATTTTCTAATATTTGTTTCCTCGGTCAGCAGGTTTTTCTAGAAAACTCAAGTATAAACTACCCTTACAAGGTATCTGATGTGAATATTCCCTATAGTGGCACGAATAATATATCTTGTGCCATCATATTCATTGGATACCCCAGGTCAGAAAACTTCTTCCAAAAATCTAAAGTATAAACTATCCCGGTGATTGTTTTTTTTTATGGTGTCCCAAATTATATGTTTTCTACATTCCAGCTTTTCAATGGAATATCTTAGCGCCCTCCCAAAAAAAAATCCCTTCGGTTCGTCCCCGATTATTATTATTATTAGTAGTAGTACGATGAAGAGTATCCTATATGTTAATCCAGGTTATAAACTATCTGTGTGCCAAATTTATCCAAATCTATCCAGCCGTTTTTGCGTGATTGAGTAACAAACATACAATCATTCACATTTATATTTTAATATTACCTAGTAGGATGAATCCAGGAAACTATTTTTCCCGTCAAAACTTGCATTATAAAATTTGAGGCAAAGGGCACTGTAAAAACTATAAAATAGGTAATTCCTATATTTTGAATTCATTTTGGAATCAAATTCTTACCGTAACATTATTCGACGTCGAGACAATCTCTGTTTTTCGGCCCCATAATTCTGTTCAACTGTATCATTCCCAACACCAAGAACACAACTCTAACTCTGATCGCCAGACTCAAATGAAAAATAATTTGTGATTTGTGGAGACGCCTCTGAAATCGGATTCAAATTCAACTAATAGCGTATATTAATCTGAGACACTCAAAGACAATCATGAAGATCGCGTAGATCAGGCCGTAAACAAAGACACCGAATAATATTGTTCTCGAAACAAGGTCGGGTAGTAACGATGATAATGTGCGCTGTTTCATTTGTATCGAATTTTGAATTCTACAAACCTATGAAGGTGGCAGCATGAATCGGATGAAGATTTTCCAATCTTGGAAAACGTGCCATTCAAAAACAGAAACGATTTCATGAAAATTGTTATTTTATGGCTAATCGGGTGGTATATATGAATACCGGAAAGTCATTATTTTTTCGATTATGTAGGTTCATTCCGATGTTACGCTACCGGCCTATTATTGAGGGTACACTCCATTAAAGAAAGACTAATTACTGCTAAAGAATTTTCAAATATTATGAACAAATCACTTTACTTGATCACTCCTTTGTTGTTAGGTTGAGAACTTGAGTAATAAGAGCATCGACTGTCTGAGGATGGTCGAACCGAGAATGTTTTTCGAGAGCAGCTTCAAGAAATATCCCTTTCTCTCAATACAGGGAATGTGGAGAGTTCAGATAGGAGCAGAAAGATTGTTAAATAATGCACTTAGAATATACATATATATTTTATAATGGTTACATAGCATTTCCATCAGTTCTATATACTGATAAAATGATACAATAGTCAAAGAACAGTTGAGATTTCACATCAGGTCAGTTTTTGGCATTCTCAAAGTCAGTGGACTAAATATAAGTGAAAATGCCATCAATTGTTGAACAGAGTGTTGATAAATATTATTTGAAAAATATGGGAACATGAAATATGGAGATACATCTTAAAACATATAAAAATTATAATTGTTTCAATTTGACCAAACATAAATCCAGAAATATATATGAACTTACTCCAGACCATCAGGTTTCAACACTAATTCAGTCGATATTTGTTTTACACGATATTAGTTTAGTTGAATTACTTATTTATTTCCGCGAAAGTTGTTTATTTACTTTTATATCGCACTGTATATCAGACTATAGTTGTATTGGTTATGTTTTTCTAATGAGAGCATTAACTATCGGTCAGAGGTTTTCGGTGTCTTATCTCTTTCTTGAAGCATTGATAACATAATGTTTATCAATGGTGAATACTGTTTAACTGTGTATTCACTTTGTGAAGTCATTACTCGTGCACTTTGTAACACTCCTTATTTTTAAACCCCAAATTTGAAATATCTGATTCAAATTTAAGAAGGTGAAATCACTTTGCCGATAGGCTGCTCAGATGGATACGGTCAGGCCGTGAGTAAGGTTCAATTAATGACTTTTCCTAGTTTGTCAAATTGGGCCACTAAAAAAATTCTACATCAATTAACTTGACTAGTTCAAGAGTTGGGCGCCAGGCTTGCTGAAGACAAAAGCCAAAGATAAACAAAAATGTACTAGATAAATGTCACCTAGCTTGTATGGGAAGGCAAATAAATATGCAGGAAATCAACTTAACAAATTCATTCCAGACTGAATCATAACATTGACTGGATAGAAAAATTATAAAAAACTTTACAATGTTACTTGAAGAGTAAAAAAAGATTCAATGAAAAAATTGAAAAATTACATGTATATGAAAAATTTTTGACTCCAATAAAATTTGAACATTTACAAATAGTCAAGATTCCTCTAGACGTTGGTAATACGGTATATACCTGCGGAGGTCTTCAATGGAGGGAGATGAAGAAGGCTGGTTTATACGAAGATGGTCTCAGCGGTACGACGACGAAACTGGTCTCAGCGGTATGACGACGAATCTGGTCGTGGGTGGTTGTCTATTGATTTTCAGACCCCCTTGTTGGCGTGAATTGGTTTGATCTTCACGGACCAGGCTGAATTTGACGTGCTGTATGACTCCTAGGGTACCAGTCCTTCTGTCTCAGTAGGTGGCTTCACTCCGTGGTATATATCATGCGAAGAAGATGATAGGAATCAAAATTCATACAAAATGGGGGAGAACGAACGATATCCTTCGAACCTCAAGTTTTTATGATTCAAATTTTAATCTAGAGTCAAAAGATAGATGCAAATGATAGCATACAAAAAAAAATATGCCAAGATAACAGTGAAGAAAAAATAAGTAGCAATAAAATATGCTATTCTGGTTTTGAATTTCCAATTAATTTTAATCATTTAAAAAAAATCAACAATGAGAAAAATTCAAAACAGAACTAAACAAACATCACCCAGAACGTTATGTTGAAATTCAGTTAAATTTTGAAACAAAGAAGCTTCGATAAGGTGATTGAATGTACCAGAAGAGTCAAAAAAATTGAATAAGTAAATGTATTCAAAAAGAAATATAAAAATTTCCTGGAGACTTTACCAGGAAAAAAAATAGTATTTCAAAGCAAAAATACTCTAAAGTTGCCAGAGGAAAAATATAATATTTTAAAAGAAAAAATACTCTAAAGGTTGCCAGAGAAAAAATATAGTATTTCAAAGCAATATATTTAAATTTCCAAAAAATACTATTTTAAAGCAAATACCAAAGGAGAATATAGCGTTTGAACCAAAATTCATGAACCAAAAGTATACTATTCAGTTAAGATAAGAAGAGAGAGACCACACGTCTTTCAGTGGGCACAACTCTCTTAGATAAAGATAAAGTTAAATGATTCTTTTTATCGAAGAATTTTTAGGAATATTTCGAAATAGGGCGGCAAATTCCCTTCAAATCGATAAGCCAGGTAATTCTCAAAAAATTGAATGAATTCCCCTGCTCTTGGCGACAAGGTAGTAACTGAAATGAATTGATTCTACAACGATCAAAAATCAAATAACCCTCACTGTTAATTGAATGAAGTAAATCGATAGAAGGAACTCATTAAATGTGAATCAAATTTTATGCTTGAGGAATATATTAAATCGAGTGTTCTGAGGCAAGTTAAGCAGAGGTACAATCCTCTCCAGAAGCAATATTTTCTGAAGAGGAAACCAAAATAATCTCATAAACGTATAGTTATGAAATTATATGGAAAATTGCTTACCAGAGAGCTGTCCTATAAGGTACTGCAGAACTGTCCCAGAATAGTCGAATACATCCTTTGCAATCGGAATCCTGGAATAATCCCCTGGTAGTGTGAGGTAAGCACTAGTCCACTAGGAATTACCAATTATCTGGTACCGAAAAAAGGAAAAAGCGTAGAACTGATTTCCAAAAAAAATTAGTCCCCAATGGTCTGAACGGATACTACGTCAGCCACATAGACATGTGCACTTAATGCTTTCCAAAATGGCCGAAATATATTTAGTTATTATTCCTTTACTTCAATCCAAGAAACAAATCAACTTCGATAGGAATTGGCCAATATGTAAGATATAAAATAATATGTCGATTATTTCATCGGAAATTTACTGATAATTCCAAAAGTGACAGTATAGATTTATACCTGACCTTCAAAAATTACCATGCAGTTACCATCCAAGAATTCGAATATTACAAGCATAAAAAGCGGAAAAATAATGTTAATCAACTACGACATTGATTGCAAAATAAAGAAAATAATTATACTCCACCAATATGAACAGCGATAGCCATTCAATTTAAAAATCGTATCGTACCAGAATCAGTTCATTCAGCACACCTGCCTTTGTCGAGGTTCAATCGAAGAAAGAGAACGATCATCCTTTCGGTTCGAGCAAATCACCACTTTACCTGGTTTTTTCCAAACCAACCTCGGTTTCTTCTCTATTTAAAAACACTTATGGAAAAAACAAGCGATCACCTAACATGAAATAGGAACTGACATTATCCATTTTCAAGGGTCGATAATAAAGAGCGCATTATTGCAGTTCACGACCTGAGCAGTGACTACTGACCCGTACCACCGTAAAGATAACCGGAAAAGTTATTAGAAATTGGTTATGTATAAGGAAGTAACGGAAAATTCGTTACAAGTTCCAGTTTGACTTGATTGGAATTCTCTTTATTAATAATTTCGCAATTTCATTCTCATCTTTCTGCACTACATGTTAATCTAGTGAAAGTTTAAAACCTCTGGTTCTCGTTCCGCGACGTCTCGCGCTCCTAATATGATCTCCCCCTTCCATGTACTGTCTTTGTTGGCTCGCGGGGTCACATTCCTAACATTAATTATCTTCTACCTGTCGTAATAAATCACCATCTTAGTAATTACTGCAGCCGAAAGAAATGTATGAAAAAGGAATGATTCATCTCTTTTGTGGTCATATTGCACTTAGCGAGCTGTCAAAACCTATAATTTAAAATCTCTTTGTTTATTGATAAATTCCTTAGATATGCGTAACTCGGAGGGTGATGATTTATTAATAGCTCCGTTGTAAAGGGGTGACTTTTTTCAAATGCATTTCCGGGCTTGCAGGTGTCTATCTATTTTTAACGTGCCCTTGTTTATCAGTTTGGTCGAGTATTTGATTTCAAATTTTTTTTTCATTCCCAGTGAATTATGTTTTCTAGCCTTAGAGTTCATATTTATTAATAACTTGTTGTTTCTTATGTTTGAGAGTTTTTCTGTACTCATGGGGTTATGACACCGATTTTTTTCAATGTAGATGTAAATCATTTACTTTCCGCAATTACAACAAATGAGACATTTTTTATGATAGACGGTTTTCACTGAAAAAATTTCTGGAATATGAAAAACGATTTCCAGTTTCACCAAGGTGAACGCATCTCGTTAAAAAAAGGTTTTTTAAATGAATCGATCTTATCTCACTAGTTGAAGAGCATTGGGTGAATTGTTGATTTGGCTTCGATTTGCTTATTGCTCTGAAATATACTGGCCTGCTTCACTAGCTAAAAATAGTTACACAGAACAGAAACGTATCATTCCTGTATGCTGAAATTGAAAAAAAGTCGAATTATTCTTGACCTCATTCTGACAGACTAACATGTTTCAGAAAGCTGTTTTTTTTTTGAGAAAATTTTATTTAATGTCCGACTGTGATGTAATCCGTCGAACAATTTCAACATGGAACACCACTGATATCAATCAGTCCAACTATGATCACTTTCGACTGTTCTGGGAAAGACAGAAGCGCCATCTCAATTATCCATCTACTCTTCTCCATTACTTTTCCCTAATGTCTGCTACTGTATTGTTCGGTACATTGGCAATATTCCTCAGACTTCATAAAATTGTCTCTTTACATCTGCCCTGGAAGTTGACAGTTGATTAGGGGTTCTGAGAGCTTTTGGGATAAAAGGATCGAAAACAAAGCTCGAATTTCAGAGTTTAAAAACAGAGAACATGGGCGTCTCAACTGCATCAATCAGATGTAGTCTTGAACGAGAGAATTTATGAACATCCTGTTGTTTTTTTCTATTTATAATAATGTTATTCATTTTCTTTTATTTTAGTTATCATACTGCAGGATAGAATTGTTGAATTGTTTAAGTTGTTCATTGACCGGCAGAAAGTACGCATCATATGGGAAATTCTTATATTAATAAAGTTTGACAAATATCGATACGTGCAATCGCTTCTGCATCGAAAGAAACCCCAGAAGACGTTGTACAGTGCCGTTCGTCTTTTCTTGTTTGGCAGGAAATAAAAAAAATAAATGTTGTTGATTTATTCGAAAAAATATCGAAAAATTGTTAATCGGAAAAGTTGTTCAGAATGACATTTTATAGCTATGTACATGTTTTAAAAAAAATCTGAGTAAAAAAAATAAAAATAAATATTTTGCAATAAAAATATTAATTTGGAAAAATTCATTTATGACGAAGAAACTCATCAGTTAAGCCAACAGTAATATTTTAAATAATATTTTGTAAAGATTCGCAAGCTATTTCTATTTTATTCGGGGAAAATTTGAAATATGTTGATTTGTCATGTGTTCAGCAGCTTCATAAGAGGCCTCTGAAATATATTCAGGACATTATAATCCCGATTCTATCTATTATTAATAAAGGATCATGTACATACACAATTTTAATTTGAATTTTCAATTAGAACAAAAAATTGATTCAATTTTTGACATAACAAGAACTTGCAAATTTTTATCTTTTTATTTTCAAACAATTCAAAATAAAATTAGAAACTGAAATAATTATAAACCAAACAATTTCATACCTACTCAAAACTTTGTAGTTGTCCATTACTCGACATGTCTATCGTGACGTTCAATGCATGTAGTTGTTCGGAATTTCATTTCTCTGGACACATTTCGCAGCAATTGTGGTGTAATGTTATTAATATACTGTCGAATTACTTCTTCTAAATGGTCGATATTATGGAATGGCCGATGTTTATAAACCTTACTTTTAAGGTACCCCCTAAATATTAATCCATGGGCGTCAAATCTGGGGATCTTGCAGGCCACGGGTTTTCTGAATATCGTCCTATCCACTTATGAAGAGAGTGTTCGTTAAGCCACGCTCTGACTTCAAGAAAACTATGTATTGGCGCTACGTCTTGTTGAAAAAAAATATAATTTTTTGTTTCCAGTGGTAATCCATGTAAGAAATAAAAAAACTCGTTATTTGAAAACTTTCATGAATTGAAGTTGCCCCTAGAAAAGTAAGGCCCAACGATCTGCGTATCTAATATGCCGCACCAAACATTACTTTTGAAGGAAAATTGACTTTTCTCTATCGTCCAATTTGGGTTATCATCGGCCCACCATCTACAGTTCTGGGAACTGACAGTGCCATTTGGAATGGAAATGTTTTATTGATGAGAGTAGTTATGATTATGGGATTGTCAGGCGCCTGTCGCCGGGACGAACTTTCTAAAATGACAATACATGATATTGAGGACAAGGATTCCTATATAATTGTTAAAATTCCTGATTCAAAACGAAAATACAAAGAACATTTGTAGTTTCAAATAGCAATTAATACAAATTTAGGCCAACTGAAATTTGACGTGAGCACATGTCACTGCGTCCCAAGATAGCAGAAAACCCTAGATTTTTTCTTCAGTTTAGGAATGGAAAATGTACAGTTCAAGTAGTCGGAATAAATACTTTTGCATAAAGTCCTAGTCTAATTGCATCATTTCTTGGATTACCTGCAAAAAATATACTGGCCATAGTTTTAGAAGGTCCTCTGCGTCGCTTTTAATTGGCTCAGGGGCTGTTATTTTGAGACTTAAACATCATGGTGGATGGCGAACGTCGACCGTTGCAGAAGGCTATGTGGAGTAGTCTGTGGAAGAAAACGTTAAAATTGGAAACGGTATTTTTAGTGATGATATCAAAAAAAGTGGAAATTTCGAAGTCGAGAACAATAATTCTCAACATTATACAAGAATAGCCATTTGATTTAGTATTACCTAAATCATCGTTTGGAAGTAACAAAGAATAACAGCAGTACTATTAATATAAATCTTGTAAAAAATTAGTATAGATGGAATATGATTCTAATATGTTTAATAAAAAACTATTGAAATGAGAATGATGGGTATTGTGTATAACCTGTATTTAAACAACATAGGTCTGTACTTTTTGCACACCATGCAGAAATATTTTGTTTTGCACTCTGTTCAAAAATAGCCCACTTTTGACATACAAAAGTCATCCGAAATGACACATTTTTGACGTAAGTATTGGAAAAAAATAATAAATAAATTTTTACCTAAGTCAGTTTCACTGTCACTATCGTCATCCAAGTTCACAACAATTTTTTGGCAACTTGATCTATATCTAAATATAATTTTTCTACTTTTTATTATCAGCCAACGGAACTGAAAAAACTTTTTAACAAAAAACGAAACCGACGAAAAAAGAAACTGAATAGCAAAAAATAATCCTTCTTAGTCTTAATAACTAAGCTCCTTAAGTAATGTAAGTTACTAATTTTGAGTTGACGCCAACCAAACTAGCAATTGAATAAGGTAAAGCGTAAAAAGATGGCAGCGGCAAGAAATTTAATGATCTTCGTTGATCGTTTGATTGGCGCCGATTCAAAATTGGTTACTTACATTAGTTTACGAGCTCAGTTATTAAGACTAAAAAGGATTATTTTTTGCTTTTCAGTTTCTTTTTTCGTCGGTTCAATTTTTTGTTAAAAAGTTTTCATTTCTTTAATTTTTTGTGGCAAAAATCTACCAATTACTACCTACTCAATTAACAATTAGGGTATCCATTATGTTGTGGTGTTATCAGAACTACATATGTGTGTGAAGTTTCAAGAGAATCGGTTCACACGTGGAAAATCAATCATCGCCCGTTTTTCTACCCTCAGGGATTATTCTTCTTCAACTTCAAATATGACCAACTTCGAAATATATCCTAAACAATAAGGAAAGAATAATCCAAATCCGATAACCCAGTACAAAGTTATGCCTGATAGAATCGGTTAATGGGCCAAAATTCAGAGAGTGAACGATCAATATCATCCATTTTGCTACCCTTAGGGGGTGTATTTTCAAATTCAAATGGGACCAACTTCGAAGTACACCCAATCCAATGAAAAAGAATCAATCTAATCGGACTACTTTGTGAAAAGTTATGCGTGGTCATACATAAAAAAAATACGCGTCGACTAGAGAACCTACTCCTTTTTTTCATCGGTTAAAAAGGAAAAGAAGGAGGTTCTTTAGTCGACGCATATATTTTTATTTTTTTATTTATAACCACGCATAACTTTTTACAGAGGAGACCGATCTTGATGATTTTTTTCAATGGATAGGGTATACTTCGAAGTTGGTGCTATTTGGATTAAAGAAAAATCCACTCCTAAGGGTAGAAAAATGAATTTTTACTCCATTACCGATTCTACCACGCATAACTTTGTTCTGGGTTATCCGATTTAGATGATTCTTCTTTTATTGTATAGGGTATGCGTCGAAGTTGGTCCCATTTGAATTATCCCCTAAGGCTAGAAAAATAGGGATGATTTATTTATTTTACACATGTCAACTGATTTTGTTGAAACTTGGCATACATATGTAGTTCTGATGACACTACAGCGTAATGGAGGCCCGGAGTAAATTTGATGATGGAGAAGGAAGACAGTTGAAAGATCTCTCCAACGGTTCACAGCAGCTACCTCGTCTTTGGGGGTAATATGTATATATATATATATATATATATATATATATATATATATATATATATAATTACATGTCCTGACTAAGTGACTCACTGAATGACTGATATATGATCAATGTCCAGACCAAACCGTTATTACTAAGACTAAGGGGGTTTATTTCATTTTTTGTTATCAAATATTGCGAGTTTTTGCATTTAATAATTTCTAAACTTTCTAGAAGGTCGAGTTATTTCGAAATCGTTCACAAAACAATGTTTTTCAGTCAAAAGGTGAGTAGAAAATAAATTTGATACATAGATAATTAATATTCGCTTTCAGAAGAAAATTTCAATAAAAAATTATAAATAATTAAACAAATTGCTATTAATAACGTTATACTCCAACCTTATGATAATAAACTTTATAAAAAGCTATAATAGAAGTGTTTCCTACTCAAATCCAACAAATACAAACAGCTAACTGAATTTTAAAACCACAAATCAGCATGAAAACTTGGGCATACCCTAATTATTTAAAAAAAAATAGTCAATAACATAATCCAAACATAATAAAAAAAGGTTAAAAATCATCAAATTAGGTTGAAAATTTCAATTCGCACATCAAAGTGTAATATACGAGAATATTTACGTATTTTGAAATTCTTACCTTGAGTCCCTCGACCCTTTCTTCTGGAATATCAGACCCCGAACAATAGGCCATTATTAAAAAAGGGATTATCATTTATAATGAGTCTCTTAGATCTGTGGCAAAGGTATACCAGTCCTTTCCGTGCATATTTTGCTCTTTTCATTCGGGGTGCTCTTCTCTCTCTCTCTACCTCTCTTCCCCCCTCTTCATAGTCGAGTGTTTTGATTTCTTTTGGAAAAATCAAAGATATTTTATTTTTCATTAAACTGAGAAATAATTTTGTAACGCATGTAGGGTCGATTCATCAATGGAGTTCCACCATACTTTCAAAAGAAATTGTACCACATGTCACGAAAGATATACCTCGCCAAATTTTTTAGATCAGTTTTGCTATATCTATATGTTTCATGATTTTATATCAACAATTACGTAAGATACAGGGGTGAGTGAAATGAATTTGGGTTTACCAAAACTGAATTTTTGTCAGGATAAAAGTGTAAAGGTACTTAATGTATTATTATGATTAATAATCCGAAGAGATGTCCAGCCCATTTTTTGCCTGCTAATATTATTTTTCTGATGTGACAATTATTCCATTGTTTCTGATGTACAGCGTACATCACTCAAGATATATTTCTTTATTTTTATTTATAACGAAATTTGACGTTTCTTAGGTTGGCGTATTCAGAAGCTACTTTCTCCACACTTCACCTCTGATAATTTATTTGCTATAGAAAAATATTTCTTGGACACAGAAAAAGTGCACAAAAAAGTCACAGAAATCGTTGCGACATTATCGATCAAGTGAGGAATTTGCGATTTTTCTAAATTCCAACAAAATTCCCAACAACGAGTACCATAAACCTTTCAACAGTGATCAGCGGAATGTAAACCACTGCCGGTTTGTGGTTACGATGAAATTTCCTGCTGCCAGAACCACAGAGATGAAAGGAAATTTCCAACACCGAGTAGTAAAAAAATGAATCATTAATTCGCTTATGTGAATTATTGCATATAAAATAAATGGAAAAACATGAATCAGTCGAATAAAAGTCATTCATGAAACGAAATTATCCCACATTCATAACCACATCGAACGCATAATGTTTGGGATCTAACCAAATTTATTTGTGGACTGCCATAATGTAATAATTGAATCCCAGGACTAACAAATCTTTTTTTTTTCGTAATTTTAATGTAAAAGAGCATACTTTATTGGGAGCAAATGGTAAGAAAGAGTAGGTACCAGTTTAATGGTTAGCACCACTTTTTAACCGACGAAACCAAAAAGGAGGAGGTTCTCTATTCGAAGCGTATATTTTTTTTTATGTATGATCACGCACAACTTTTCACAGAACAGTTAGATTTCGATGATTTTTTTTTCATTGGGTAGTGTGTACTTCGAAGTTGGTCCCATTTCAATCTGAACAACAAAATCCGTCCCTAAGGGTAGCAAAATGAAGGATATTGATCTTCACCCTCTGAATTTTGGTCCGTTAACCGATTCTATCAGGCATAACTTTGTAGTGGGTTTTCGGATTTGGATGATTCTTTTCTAATTAGAAAGGGTATAGCTCATAGTTCATCATATTTCAATTTGGAATGAAATGATCCACCCCTATGGGTAGAAAAATAGGGGATGATTGATTTTTCACTTGTGAACTTTGGCACACATATGTAGTTGACATTGACAGACCCTCCTACATCCGTCAAAATGATTACATTCTACGAAAGGATGGAATTAAATACAAAGTGATGAAATCAACTAACCAGAACTTTCAAAATTAATTTATATTATACAGGGAGTCCCTGGACTTCCTCTTCTCCTTTCGGGAATGTATAGATGGGGTCAAAATATCACCAGTACTTCATATAACTTTTGTTCCCAAAAGCCTTCGTTACCAAGTTACGGGCCCTCAAAGTAACAAAATGAAAAATGTTTTTCTTTGATAACTTTCAAAGCGAATATTCAAAATCATCTAAATTTTGGTGATTGACTAAACAAATGAATTCCTTCAATGAGCTTTCATGCAGGAGTCAGTTGTTTTGCTACAAAGTCAGGAACGGACTACCCTCGATTGTCCACACCCCAAAACTTTGAAATGACAGATAAGTTTTCTATAGTTTTCAACAATATAAAGTTACGTAGACAATTTTCTAAATAAAAGTACTGGTGTGGAAAGTCGATCGGAGCAACGTTTCTTAATAAAAATGCAGTTTTACTCGACGACATCAAACCCGATCGTCCACCATTATTTGAAATGAACAATTTTCACAGTAGAAATACTAATGCTAACGTTAATTCAACAACATTTATAACAGGGATAATACAAAATATGCTAAAATAAAGTCGTAAACAAAAAGTAGAGTACCTAGGTGAAAGTTTCATTCACAATGTAGATATTTTTTCAAATGAAATATCAGGTTATGTAGATTCGTGGTGTTTTTGAACTAACAAGCTACTCCACTATGAAATATCGAATTCAGTCCATATTATGTATGTACGCGTGGAATAAGCACGTTTCGTGTTGTGTTATCTGAACCTCACGGAACTCAACATTTGGATGTTGCAATTTCGTATTCACAGCTTAAATGTTGAGGAGTTTCACTGATAAGTATAATTTCATGGGAGAAAATCTTTAAAACAAAGATTAATTCAGCTGAAAAAACGCAGATCGGAAGACATAACTAATAAAAAGCGAACGAATTAGCTACAAAAACGGCTGCACATGAATAGGTGAGAAATATCCGGTGAATAAATTTATGTTCCATTTCTTCCACAGATGTTGACAAAAACACCTTGTAGAAGGAAATAAAATTAGTGTGGATAAAAAATGACAACTGGAATGCGATTTTGTTTTGTTGAGTGGTGCGTTGTCATTGTATTGTCAATATTCTAATAGGACAGTTTGAAGTGTTTTGATATGGCCGAACAGTTTACATTCAACGAATATGCAGATATTCATGCATTGTATGGACGAGCATTTGGTAATGCTGCAGAAGCCCGTCGTCTGTATGCCGAGCATTTTCTCAATCGAACGTTACCGGCAAGAGAAACGTTCGAGCGTGTCGATCGCAGCTTGAGGGAGACAGGTATATCTAATGGATACTCAATTGGAGCCTGTTGTTTTATTTCTATATTATTGTAGGCTTAGTTTCACCAAAACGAGGTGGTGAGGGCGCATCTAGGGCTGTGCGTACCGTTGTATTGGAGGAAAATATTTTGGAAGCTGTTACTGATGATCCTTCAATAAGCATCAGAAACCTATCAGAACAGTTCCTTACATCCAAGTCCACTATTCATAGAATAAGTAGGGAACAACTGCTCCACCCATATCACATCCAGAAGGTACATGCCATGACACCTGAAGATTTTCCAGCACGACTGGAATATGCCAATTGGTTCCTGGATAAGCAAAGAGAGGATATGACTTTTATTACTCGAGTTTTATTCACTGATGAAGCAGGTTTCAGTAGAGATGGAGTAATCAACTCTCATAATCTCCACATATGGGCCGAAGAAAATCCCCATGGGATATTGCAAACCAAACACCAACGGGAATTCAACGTGAATGTTTGGGCTGGTATCATAGGAAACCATCCTATAGAACCATTCGTTCTACATGACCGATTGAATGGAGAAAGTTATTTGGAGTTCATTCAGAACGATTTGAATGGACTTTTGGAACATGTTCCATTGCAAACCCGAAGAGATATGTGGTTCATGCATGATGGCGCTCCTCCTCATTTCAGTTTGATTATGCGGGACCATCTGAACCAGATTTTCCCCGATAGATGGATTGGTAGAGGTGGGCCATATTCATGGCCACCGCGGTCTTCGGATTTAAATCCATTGGATTTCTTTCTGTGGGGGCATCTGAAAAGCCTCGTTTACGCTCCACCTATTCATACCAGAGATGATTTGTTGAATAGAATTACATTAGATTGTGAAGCCATACGAAACGACCCTGGCATGCTATTTCAAGTGCAGAGAGGGTGTTTGCGCCGACTAAGAAAATGTATTGGGAGAGACGTGGGTCATATGGAGCAGTTTTTGTAACGGATTTTGCATTTCTGTTTGCTCTTGAGGCTTGCGATTGATTATTTACACCATGAGTTTTGTAAGGTAAACGTGTTTGCATGATGGAAATTCGTTATGAACATTGTACCTATCATTTCTATTTTCATTACAAATTAATCTTTTCGAATAATGGTAGACATCTCAGGTTGGATGTTGTCGAACAAAAATGCATTTTTATCAAAAATCGTTGCTCCTATCGATTTTCCACACGAGTACTTTCATTCAGGAAATTGTCCAGGTAACCTTGTTCTGTTAAAACATATTGAAAAATCCCAGTCATTTCAAAGTTTTGGGGTGTGGACCATCGGAGGTAGTCCGTTCCTGACTTTGTAGCAAAACAACTGACTCCTGCATGAAAGCTCATCGAAGGAATTCATTTGTTCAGTCAATCACCAAAATTTAGATGATTTTGAATATTCAATTTGAAAGTTATCAAAGAAAAATATTTTTCATTTTGTAACTTTGAGGGCCTGTAACTTGGTAACGAAGGCTTATAGGAACAAAAGTTATATGAAGTACTGGTGATATTTGGACACCATCCATATATTCCCGAAAGGAAAAGAGGAAGTCCAGGGACATCCTGTATAACAATAAATAGTTAAAATAGAAAATCATATTAATTAATAGTTAATAGTTGAAGTAAGCTAGGTAAGTGAGTATTTCGGAAGAAGTCAAAAATTAAGTAGGTAGTGATTAGTAGATTTCAGCAACAAAAAATTGAAAAATAAAAACTTTTTAACAAAAAATTAAACCGACGAAAAAATCAACTGAAAAGCAAAAAATAAAATAAACCTTCTCAATCTAAATGACAATTGAGCTCCTAACCTAATGTGAGTAACTGATTTTGAGTCGGCGCCAAACAAACTAGCAATTGAATTAGGTAAAGCGTAAAATGATGGCAGCGAGATGCACGGCTGCGTTTTGATTACTTCTTTCAAGTAATATAATGGTCTTCGATAATTGTTTGTTTGGCGCCGACTCAAAATCAATTACTCACATTAGTTTAGGAGCTCAATTATCATTTAGACTAAGAAGGTTTATTTTATTTTTTGCTTTTCAGTTGATTTTTTCAGCGGTTCAATTTTTTGTTAAAAAGTTTTTATCTACTTAGTACTTATTATAGATCATTATAATCGTCCCTCATATACGACATCCATCAGATAGACGAGTGTAACCATTAATAGTACAATGTGTATACATTCCCGAGGCGTTAATCCGAGGCCAACAAGTATTGAGTCTGGGAATGTGCTTTTACTACGAGGTACACATACAATTTTTTCTGAAATCGCAATCAACATTATCATAAATTAAGGAATTTTTATAAATGCATAACAATTTTTGATTACCATCTCATTGCCTATGAAATAATCTCCTTGACAATCACTGTTTGTTTATTGTTGTGACACAAGTCAGAGATTCACTACTTATTCCGGATTAATACCTACTTATCGCTTAAACATATTTAAAAATATTTAAAATGGACAGTGATGATGATGTCCAGGTGTGCGGGACACCACCAGAGTTAGCAAATGCTGCTGAAAATGTCATCTTGAATTAATTGCCAAATAAATCCAAGGCAAAATATGAATACGCTTACAAAGCTTTCATGGATTATTTCCAAGAAAAAAAGACGACCTCACGAACTGAAAATGTCATGATTGCATACTTTTTCTATTTATCTACAAAGTTGAAGGCATCTACGTTATGGTCAAATTACTCCATGCTGAGAGCTACAGTTAGTACAAAAGAAATATATATATATATATAATATATATATATATATATATATAATATATATATATATATAATATATATATATATATATTTGGAGGAGCTTTCTTAGGATATTATATTCTGAATAGAATATATCTAATATTTCAGTTCATTAATCGCAAGGTTTCTTCCCCGACCGGAGACTTCTCCAGCCTTTTTTTTTACATATTCTAAAATGATAAACAAAAATAGAAAAATGAAACTTTTAAAATAATTAATGTACTCGATACTGCCAAAGTGTGCACTAAGTATTAACTTTTCAAAAATACTCCTAAATCATCCTAATGATGTAACTCACCTTTCAGGATAAAAAAAAGCCCCGTGAATTGACAATGTGGATTCTTCCATAAAGTAGTTTAATACATTTGTCTACAAAAATATGGCTTGTTGAGGTAGTAAGTTACATAATATGTAAAGTGCTTGATTGTTCTCAAAGTCATCAGTAATGTGGACTTGCCTGAAACAGTTGATTAAAAACATAGTGAGGAGCTAGATCATCATTTGGAGTTGATGATTTTCCATATATTGCTATTTTTGTCCGATAAATACTTCGTTGCATTTTGGGTCGTTGCATGGGATTTCATATATTACCAAATACCAATTTTTATGACCCTCACTTGAAAACTAACGGAATGTATGGGGGACAAACTTCCACCCCCCATTTCACCCCTGTAGGGTTGAATTTCTAAAAAGCACTGAAATACATATTTCTACCATTTGTAACAGAGACTTGAAATACCAGTTTCTGTGATCCCAACTTGAAAACTAACGTAATTCCTATACAAACTTCTCCATTCCCAATTCAACCTCCATTTTACCCCTTTAGGGTTAAATTTTCAAAAACCCTGAAACACTTGAATCTTTAATTGTGAAGACGAGCCCATAAACTAATTTTCATGACTCTAATTTCAAAACCAACTGTAGTTTTACTTCCACCCCCACCACTCACCCACCTTTTCACCCATTCAGGGATGGAATATCAAAAACACATGCTGTTAAAGTTTTAACTCCAGCGGTTTGGTATGGGCGTTGATCGTATATCAGTCAATCTGTAAGTCAGTCAGGACATGTAATTATATATGTACATATTACCCCAAACACGAAGTAGCTGCTGTGAACCGTCGAGGAGATCCGTTGACTATCTTCCGTCTCTATCATCAGATCAACTCCGGGCCTCCATTATGTTGTAGTGTCATCTGAACTACATATGTGTGCCAAATTTCAACAGAATCGGTTTACAGGTGTAAAATCGATAAATCATCTCCTATTTTTTAGGGGTGTAATTTTTTTTCACTTTGAAACTTAATATAATAAAAAAATAATGATCTGAATTGAATAACCCTGTACAAAGTTATGTGTGATAGAATCGGTTAAGAATTAAAAATTAAGTGGGTGAACCAACAATCATCCCCCATTTTCCTACCCTTAAGAGTGGATTTTTTTCTCAAATTCAAATGGGGCTAACTTCGAAGTATGCCCTATCCATTAAAAAAGGAATAACCAAAATCGGACTACTCTGTGAAAAGTTGTGCGATAAAAAAAATATACTCGTCGACTAGAGAACCTGCTCCTTTTTTTCGTCGGTTAAAAATAAAACGTTATTCCTCATAACAAAAAGTCCAATAAACACCCCATATTCCCAGATACAAAGTGCTCCAGATAACCAATTGCAAATTGTACATAAGAAACAAACTCATGTCTAACTGTAAACACATGAAAACTAATTCGATCCTTTGTTTACATTTGAAGTTCCCTTCCCAAAATCCGATTCAGATTTCAGTTTATCGACTAGGGCCTCCTTAGGATACCACAACCGACCCCTCCATCCCCCTCGCCAGGCTACCAATGCCGGCACAGATACGTAAACCATGAACACTCGTATCTTTTCGAAGAACGCATATTCCCGGTGTTGCCAACGATCATCAAATTTTCCGAAAGCAGGAAAAGAAGTTGAAAGTCACGTTGTGCTCGGTAGAGCGATCAAAATTTTCAACACTTTTCCCGTTCCGGGAAAGAATGTTTTTGCCTCTTTAGGACATGTTCGGTAAATCATAAAATTGGGCAATAGTTTTGCAAGTTTATGAGAGATTCGACGTGCGGGAATGATCGGTGGAGCAAGTCAATTGAGTGGACTTGGGATTTTGGTCTTTGGTCGGATTAAAAGGTGTGGAGGCCCTGGGGCAACAAAGGAGTGGAGGCCCCTAATTGTTTTTCAAACAAGTTTTTGTTTTTGGAACGAAGTTCCTTATCGCGCGTTGCGAAAGGGGGCTCGACGAAATAAATTAAGACCAAAAGTTGTAACGACACTGTCTGCTGTAGTTGTAAGCCGTGCGGCGTGCGCGTCTTTCTCTGTCTGTCTCTCTCTCTCTCTCATAGAAAGCAAGCCAGTTATTTTCGTTTCGTCTTTCTATTTCGCATTGAACAGTGTGGTGTCGCGACGATTACTTTTGTTGAGTGTATACAGGTTTTATGTACATAATAAATAATAATAAAAAATAATAACAAAAATGAATCCTGACAGTGTTTCTGCACAAGTTCCGGATATTGCTGATGGAGTTAGGTAAGTAGAGATTTTATACAGACAATAATAAATGCTTATGTATTTTCAGCAAGTACGCATTATAACCTCTCTTTACTATTGTGCTAACCAAGTCATACGCGTTATAATTGCTCCATTATTGTGTGTTTAGCAAGTGTACGCGTCATAACTTTAATAAATTTAAAAGCAAATTATATTTTAATATCACAATATCAATGCGTATGTACTAAAATTTAGCCTACTGATTAAGTTTTTATTACATTATTTTTGTTAATAATAAAAATAATACTATTATAACTTAAAAAAAATAATTATTACAATTCCTTCACTAATTAATCGAAAGGAACTTCGTTCCATCCGGGTGTCCCTTGACACCTCCCAACTTTTTATTTTATTTATTGCGGAACAAATCAAATTATTTCGACACGAGCATATGTAGGTATAATAAAATACAAGAAATAAATTAAATTACAGCGCAAACGAATGGATTCTTGCGAGCTTTTTTCGACGAAAAATCATTGATGATTTCGGTCAAATCCAGCATCCGGAGAAAATCATTCTCAATGCTTAGGAGCGATAACTTTGATAGGCGGCTTTGTCTCATCGAAAGAAATCTAGATAATTATTTTCTACTATATCGACCTCTCGTGTGGTATTCTTTAGATTATTTTTTGAAGTTACGATCATAAACACATTTCCTTGCAAAATTATATAAAGTACTAAACCGGTTTTGATTCATTTCACACTTTTCATGCGAATTGATGACAGACGTCAAATTAAAAATATTACTTGTCAGACAATAAAAACAAAATACCTCAAATTATTCCCGCGACAATTTTCTAGGTAGAATATTCCCACTATTGATTGGCCAAAACGTATAAGAATATTTGAATTGAACGTTTCCATTGGTTTCTAACAATATCAAAAAATAATCACTGTAATTTCAATGTCTGAGAATGTAGCTCTGAAATTTTGGTTTTTAAGAATTTGATAGTAGAACATCTTAGATTGGTCTTTTTGATAGTCCTTTTTCAGAAGGATTTACATTTGTTGCGGAATGTCATCCTTCTCTTAGACTCACACTTTCAGATTTCGGGGATTTCTCTGCTACAAGCGCGCCACTCAGCGGACACTTGTCAACACCAATAAATAGGAAAAACAGGTATAGATGGGCAAAGTGTTTGTAGAATCGACAGAAAAATATTCAACAGAATTTGAACTTTTGTTCTATTATGGAATGCGCACAGGGCTCTCATAAATAATTTGATGCAATCATATTCATAAATTGAAATATTATTTTCTTTTGCTCATGATTATTGAATTTCATTGTGTCATTCGAAGAATACATCGACAGAAAATCCTTCATTTAATAAAAAAAATGTTTTTTTTTAATTCAATTGTTCTTGTTTTTACAGCTAATTTCGATACGATATAATATTTTGTATAATAGTATGATGTTTTACTTGGTGATTGTTCCTCGCAAATACACATGATTCATCAGATCGAAGATTAATATTAACCCTGGATTTTGACAAGAATACGAAACACGTTTTTGAATGTTTAAAACGAAAAATGAGAGGAAAAAGTGGGAGAACTGCTCTTTCGTTGTCAGATTTTTCATATATAATTTTGCATATCCTTCGGTATTTGTTAGGAAATTTTACCTAAAAATTTATATTGTGGAGGCCCCTATCTTGTGGAGGCCCCTATCTTGTGGAGGCCCCGGGGCTGCAGCCCCGTTTGCCCCCCTCTTTATCCGGCTCTGTTTGGTTGCTTTGCATTTTTGGCTACATTTTTTGAATCTCTAGGGGGAGCAGCTGCCCCTCCCTGCCCCCCCTAAGTGGCGCCCTTGTAATGCAGTGTACAGTTACGTTAGGGGTATTTCAGAAGTGAAGTGTGAATAAACGGAAAATATTCAGTTCAGTATATAATAGTCACGAACCCAAGATCCGTAACAATATCAAGCAGAGATTTAGAAATAGAACGGAAAAAGTCGGGTACTCAAGTGAATGTTAGAAAGGATTTTCCCAATGGATGAATAAGTAACAGATTGTAACGCACACCAAACACGTTGCAATATTTTCGATACCACAATGACACGCCAACTTGACTCCGGTTGAACACAAGTGGAAATTGGAGAGGGTGTAATACTCACTTGAGTGATGGGCTATCTACTTCTGCCGTCCAAGTTTATTGCAAGTAGCAATTTACCAAATTGACTTTTTCCAAAATTCAAACCAATCGTGAATAGGCGTGTGCACACTTATTCCCGTTGGAAAAGTAGAGCCTATTAGGCTACACTCGACAATTATTGTGAAAAAAGATCCAAAGAAAGCTCTCTCAAACAAAGGGGAAGTGAGTTTTATGGTATCATAACAACCCACCCAAGGTTAATTCGCCAGTTTTTTCTATATTGCGATAGTGAGGGTCTATACTCAAATCTCGAATTCGATAGTTGCATGCGATAGTGGTGAAATTAATAAATATTTATATGTTGTATTCTCATATGTCGCTTTCGTTAGTTTCTCGTAATTCTCAGCAGATATATTGTCGAATGGTATGAAGTCTTCTACATTTTCATGTCGCATGATATTGATGTTTTTTTTTTGTAACGTACAGTATTATTCATTTATCTTGGCGAAAATCGACGCAAACTGTCATTATATACGGTTGATTCTATTGGTTCGTTGTAATGACCATAGGCGTGTATGTTATTTGGATTTATTTTCCATCATCAGTTTGTCGCACCAGAGCACAAATCCAACAAACATACACGCCGCTGTCTACAGCGGAGTGGGCGTTAACCATATGAAATCGGTATTTGCGCATCCAACCTTCTCGCCTGATTTAACGACGACTACTGTAGAGCTCATCCAGTATTGAAACGACCACTTTGGCCTTCCTCCACCTAACAACCAATTTTTATCGAATATACCCGAACCATTGTCTAACTATGGCTATTAATAGGAATTCCATAGGCGTACCAAATTATTTGGTATAGGCGATTCACGAGACGTAGAGAACTTACACTCCTATAACTTTCCTAACACTCGTATTTCGTTTTCCGCTACTGAATATTACTTAACACTGGGCATTTTGGCAAGGTAACGAGTAAATTATTGTAAAGTTGAATAAATAACTGCACTACCTATTTATTAATTAAACAAACCTAACCTTTCAATCGCTGCATGCCAAGACACTGGTGAAGATTCGCCGTAGCACAGCAAATCGTGTCCACTCGTGTTTTCCCCCTCTCTACCTACCGAAAGGTCGTTTCAATACTGGATGAGCTCTACATCGTGTGTTATATTGCTTTATTATAATGGCACAGGAATTAGAACTGTTACTATTCATAGAAAATTTGTTCCATTTCGGTCATAGTCATGGTATTATGCGCATCCAACCTTCTCGCCTGATTGATATAGGGAGAAAATAAAAACTCACTTCGCTAACGCGAGCATATATGCGAAGAAACGGAACGAAAAATAATCTGTACTACTCGTAAACATTCGATGTCGGCAAACGGTAGATCAAAAGAGCCGATAGTCAACGTGGACCTGAGTGACTGCTGTCTATTCTAGAACCGATTCGTCTGGGCCAATCAAGTCAAGCAGGTGTGGTATACGATGGGAGGTCATATATCACGCGTTATATATGTGTTTTAATAGCTCTGAAAGATTAAAAACCAGTAGCGTCTGTGGTCTTGGTGTGTGCCGATCGAAATACGTTTTAGGATATTCTAGTTTTGTAGGATATTCTAGTTTTTTTTTTAATGTATTTGTATAAATAAAAGCTTGTCTTTAATTTTTTTTCATTTTTCATTATTCATGAAGTATTTTTAAAATCTTAAATTATCTAAATAAAATTAGTTATCTCCGCCATTGCTGCTCACAGGATTTCGCCGCAAGACTTTTTTAAGCTTCTGCAATTGATATTGGCAAAACTATAATTGATATGATTTAATGGGCGCCAGGTGACTTTACCCTTCGAATACTCTTTCCGCACTCAAACAACAAATCACCGAAATTTGATCCAGTACAAATGTGTCAATTTATACCTCCAGTAAATCAATTAAATCATTTTCTAATGGGGGAAAAACCATAATATCGCCAACCTTTGATGAACATATATTTTCGATAAGTGAAACACCTTGTAAGGTAAATAAACGAAAATTGATACTGAAAATATGCGTCTCAAGATAAACAGAAATAAACGATCTCCGGTAGATCAAATCACCTACTCTATTAAATCACTTATACATTCAGTCAATACTTGATTATGGGTGTATCTTGTACGGTTCCGCGGCTAACGTCCATTTGAAAAAAATTGACAAAATAATATAGTGCTATAAGAATCGTATTGGAGCTTTCAAATCTTCATCGATCCAAGCTATCCTTGCAGAAGCAAGAAAAATATGTTATTTGAAAAATGTTAAATCGTCCAATGAATTGAATCGAATAATTCCTGAACTTTCCATTGATAATTTGACAAATAAATTTTAGGGCAAAAAATAGCCAATATGACATATAACAAACTTATCAACTTAATACCTTCACATTCAAAACTTCCAATATTCAATCTTGAATATTCGGAGATTAGTTTCGTACCGACTCTTATATTTCCCACATATTCTGAGATCCAAAGTACAAATGATATTGAGCTAAAAAACAACCTAATTACGATAATTTCTTTGAAACATTCACAGATGGTTCTAAAACACTAAAGGGTACAGGCCTCGCAGTTTTTATTCCATAAAACAATATCAAAATTCAGTATGAAATACCAGAATTCTCTTCCATATTCATAGCCGAAATCTTATCTATGGGAACTGCCTTAGACTGGATAATCAAACAAAAATCCTCACGAAATGCTTTCATTATGTCAGACCCCAAATCCGCCCTTGAAGCAATCAATAATAAATCAAATAAACATTTATCAACCTCTAGACCTTTGTGTAACATCAAGAAATCACTTCAAAAGCTGTTCATACGAAAGCAAGAAGTAATATTTATCTGGGTTAAAGGTCATGCTGGAATAATGAAGTTGATTTTTAGCTGAGGAAGCCACGAGACTTGTATACATTGACAACACCTATGATTCCAAAGATGTAATCACTCTTGGCAAAAAAGAAGCCTATACAAGGTGGGCTGTAATGAAAAAAGTTTTGCCGGAACGAAAAGCAGAGAAAAAAAATTTCAATTGACAAACTCTAGCCCGCGACTTATTGACTTTCGAATCGTTCGATCAATTCCATGAAGCTCTATTCGATGTCGAAATTCTTGAGAAGTTGTGCAATGCTTTTGCCAAAAAAGTTTTTTTTTAAGTTTGTAAGCCTTATAAACAATCGGTAATGACAAAACTACTGTTTAACAAGCTTGAAAATTTTGGAAAGGCGTGATATCCGACGGTATGATTAAAAAAATAGCAGGAGCCGGAGTTCACTGTGAAATTTTAAAAGAGGTGTACTTGAAAAACCAAGGGCAACACAAGCCAAAAAAATCATCGAGAAGGTAGTTAAACACCTGAAAAACAGGCTTTAATTTTGTTTTGCAAACTTTTTGATTGAAAAAATCATTGTTATTGTTTTCAATATTTCTTCAACAATTATTTATGCATTGAATGTATATTTTGGTTAAATGTGAATTAATGATAAATTAAATTTGTAAAAGAAAAAAATTCATTTTGAATTTAAAAAAATCCAAGGAAAAAACCCTCCACATTACCGAAATTCACAACGCGCCCACCAGTTGTCTGCAGCGTGCACTGTTGCTATTTAGTCACAGCTAGTCGTATCTGCGTTCTGTATCAGCAGAATCAATATTTTTCAATAAAAAATTACAATTTCTTTAAAAATCAATCCCAGAATATACACGAGTGGTTTTTTAAAAAAACTTAAGTTCCGTTCAGCAACTATCATAAAAAATTTAAACAAAGTCCTATCCGTTCACGTGTTAAGTATAGGTATCGCGAGAAAAAGGACCAATTTTTAATTGCAAATATCGGACAAACTCGACGGTGGATCGATCTAAAAATTTGTGAGTACGTTCATGGAGATTATGTTCACACCATACTCCAGGCTATTCCCAACGTTTCAACAAAACTACAGAAATACCTTAAAAAGTGTTCGGAATTATCTGAGCGCCGGGCGGCGCTCTGGAAGAATCTTTAACCGCCCGCCCCCGTTTTCAGCAGACTGAATTCTGCCTGCAGAGCAACACACTTGCAAGAAGGTAACGAAGATTTCTTTGTAAAAATTTCCCTTGTACCTTATCATTTTTAATTTCCGTAGCCATCTCTCCGTTCAGTATGATCTCCGTTTGTGACGCGTCATTCATATTTGAATGACAGACAACGATATATTTTAGGCCATGTCATTTATTCATAAATGACAGTGCAATGTAATTTAAATACGAATCAGAAAGCGTGGCCTGCGTGAGAAGTTTGCGTATATCTGGATTGATGAAAAATGTGAAACTAAGCATTTTAGACAATAATAATGAAATTAAACGTTTATTTTCTGATTAAAAACAAATATGTGGTTGTACAGTACATTTTTCACAGTAACTATATACCATATTAGCCCGTTTTCTCGCTGCCTTACGCCCAGCCGATGATTGAAGACTTGAGTAGAACCTGCTGCATTTTCTTCAAATGTTCTTCCGTTCTCCCCAACTCTATCAGTCAAGTGATGATAGCTATTTGCAGAAATTTTCTGCTCTTCACGAGCTGCTCGTTCTGGTTGATTCAGCAAATTTGTAGCCAAATCTTCACGAACTTTTCGAATTTGAACCTAATTTTTTTAGTAGGCTTGTCATATACCGGGTGACAATGGGACTAGGGCCATGCCTATATCTCCTCCACTTATCAACCGATTCGAATGAAGTTCTGTACATAGATATGAGACACAATTTCAGATTGACAGACATATGGAAACAAAATGACGACTTCCGGTTTCGCCAAAATAGCCACCAACTTTGATTTGTTGAATAGAACACTCTGTATGTTTGATGTTTTTCGGATTCTACGGCTCAAATAACATACAACAGTGTTGCGAAATTTTCATTTTACAATTGAAGAAAGATAATTTCTCAATTTTTTTTTAGCCCAGGAGGCCTTGATCAGGGTAAAATCTATAATAATTTATATCAGAAACTCATAGTAATAGTCATTTCATCAATAAGATAATAAAAAATCCTACAGCAGGAATTTTCTGAACGCATTTTTAACGATTTTTTTTTTCAAATGGTACTTACCTACGGAGTGCTATCTTGCCATTCGATAGAGAATTTCATTGCCACTTCAACGATATACATTATGTACCACTTTCTTTTTGTTCAAAACTAGAAACGATCCATTTTTGAATTTGTACAATATTTTATACGATGCCTACAAATTCCAATGAGCTCTCCGTTTAGGTTTGATGAACTGAAAGATAGCTGTGGAATCATGGAGAACAGTAGATGATTTATATCATGTCAAAAGTGAAAAACCAATTTTACTTATCATCTCGTTTAGTTTGTGAAATGGAAATGGAAAATAATCGTTATTCCCGAAACGAACAAATCGATATGATATTTTTTTTTTTTTTATTTACAGAAAACAGCGCATCAACCCTTAAGGTTATTAGCGCGAAGTAGGTTACATATGTGTACAGATATGCATACGTATATACACACACATACATACATAAATATATACGTGTGGTATATTTTCATCATAATTTGTTATATTCTATTATAAATATTTATTTGATGTAGATAAGATATTAGATGGTCTCTGTGACAGCCCTCTCCTGAGATGTTGCCTATGTCTCTGGGAATATGGAATGTTTTCCTTGGGTTTCTATAGCTTGGGCACTCTGTGAGCACATGCTTTACGGTCAGGACCATTTGACAGTTGTCGCACTTCGGTTGTTCGGTGCGAAGCATTAGATATTCGTGTGAAAATCTTGTATGTCCGATACGGAGGCGGGATAATGTAGTCTGATGTCTTCTATTGTTTGGGGAGTACTGCCAGGGTCTCACGAATTGTTTTACTTCTGCAAGTTTCGAAGTCGATTGTTCCCATCTGCTCTGCCACTCGTTCAGGATGATGTTTCTCATATGTTTTTTTGTATCTGATAGTTCTGATCGTCTGACTGGATGAGATTGTGGATTTGATATCGCAAAGCGTGCGGCTGCATCTGCTTTCTCGTTCCCTTGTATACCTATGTGGGAAGGGACCCACATAAGCTTCACTGTTTTTTCCATTATCTCGATGTTATGGAGTTCGTTTTTTATGAGGAGAAGGATAGGGTTCTTTGGGTATATCTGTTGGATGCTTTCAATCGCACTTAGTGAATCTGATATAATTATATATTTACTACTGTTGTCAGTTCTCAGGTAAACTAGAGCCTGGTATATTCCGTAGAGTTCTCCTGTGCAGGTGCTCGTTATGTTGGGCATTTTGAAGTAGAGGGTAGAGTTAGGTGTAACTACAGCAACGCCAACTCCTTGTTCTGTTTTTGAGCAGTCAGTGTATAGGTGGATAAAATGTTCATCCATGTTCAGCCGTTGATGAAAGAGATTAATGATCATTTCTGGGTTGGTTTCGTTTTTTTTGAAGGAGGTCAAGCATAAGTCACTTTTTGGAAATTCGATGAGCCAAGGAGGGAAAGTTTCGATTTGTGAGAATATGGGAGGAATGGAGATATGTAGTTCATCAAGGATTACGTTGATTCTCTGATAGAAAGGTGGACGAGTACGTGGAGAGTTTCTGAATATATCCATGAAGCGATTTGAGATAACGTTATCATGGGTGGGATGGTTTGGGAGTGCGGAGATTGCACTGGCATATGATAAGCTCAAATATTTTCTGCGGAGATTCAGTGGAGGTTCACCAGCTTCACAACAGATACTTTCTATTGGACTAGTGCGGTAGGCTCCTAAGGCAATACGAAGTGCAGAGTTATGGATTGGATCAAGGAGATATGATATTGATATACGGAGAATGTCAGGAGAACGCTGTCTATGCTAGTATCAATCAATCAATCAATCAATTTATTCATCATAAAATATACATATAAATTCAATCACAAGGACCAAAGACAGATGCATGTTTATAACAAGTCACAAATAAACATCAAAACAAAATAAATTAAACATCAAAACAAAATAAAATAAAATACATACCATTAGATTAAAATATATGATAAAAAATTGAGAAATTCATCTTTGCAGGAACATACTTTTCGGACAATATATCATAAAAAGGTAGAAGACGTGAATGCACAAGAGACAACAAGAGAGACAATCGTATATATAAGTATGCTATATTGAATACAAATAAAATCAATTGCATATATCGCGAACATAACACAAATTATACTAAGTACTCATCTATAGTGTAGCAGGCCTTCTGAACTAGCTGCTGTTTCAGTCTTGTTTTGAAAATATTTAAATTGAGGGAGCTTTTAATATGCTCATCAAGAGAGTTGTATAATTTACAGCCAGTAAAAAAAAACTTTTTTGGTACAGCGTAGTCCGGTGATTCTCAGGTTGTAGTTGGCCTTTGAAACGTGTATTATGGTCATGCTTCTCAGTAGTATTCAAAAACGCGTTTTTATTTTTATAGACGTAAGTACAAACTTCCAGTATATATAAGCTTACAACAGTTAGGATTTTGAATTTTCTAAAATAATCTCTGCAGCTCGTTCTAGTATCGATACTAGCAAGAATTCTAATCGCATATTTCTGAAGTACCAATACTCTATTCACATGTGCACAATTTCCCCAAATCAAAACTCCATACTTTATATGGGAATGAAAATTTGCATAGTACAATGACAGTAGTGTGTACTCACTACCGTAGTTCTTCATAAATTTCAGACTATAACAGCTACTCTGTAATTTTTTACACAAACAATCAATATGACAATTCCAGTGAAGTTTCCTATCATAGGTAACCCCCAATAGTTTCACTGATTTACTACTTACTATTTCATCATTGGAACCTTCAAAAAGTTTGATTTCATCAGTCCTGTCATTACCAAAAAGAACAGTTATTGTTTTACGATGATTCAGTTGTAGGTTATTATTGTTGGACCATTTTACAATATTGGCAAATAGCGCTTCAGCAGTAGTTTTCAGCTTATTGAGATCCTTGTCAACAACCAAAATATTCGTGTCATCTGCATAGCAGATAACATGAACATTCTGAACCCTTTGAATATAGAGAATGAGATCGTTAGCAAAAATGTTGAAAAGTAGAGGACCTAAGACAGAACCTTGCGGCACACCTTGCTCTACATCCATTTCCTCAGAGAAAATGTTATTGACTCTTATCATTTGTTTTCTATTACTGAGGTATGACTCGATTAAAGTTAAAGGCAAACCTCTTATTCCATATCTCTCTAATTTGGCAATGATTAATCGATGATCCACTAGGTCGAAAGCTTTCGAGAAATCAATGAAAATACCCAAAGCAAACATTTTTTTGTCAATACTTGAAATGATCCGACCGCTGAACTCAGATAGTGCTGTCTCTGTACTTTTGTTACTGCAGAAACCATGTTGGTCGGACGATAAGAGTTTGTACTTAAGTAAGTAATTGGTTAACCGATCCCTAATTGCCATCTCAAATAATTTAGAGATACTGCATAACAGGCTTATTGCTCTGTAGTTAACAAAATCATTCGGATCTCCTTTCTTGTAAAGTGGCTGAACTATTGCCAGTTTGAAGTTATCTGGGAAATTTCCTTCCTCAAAACAAAGATTGATTAGGTAATTCAGAGGTTCACTAATCCACGAGCTGCATTTCTTCAATAAATTATTAGAAATATTATCATGGCCAGAGGAGTTGGAAGATTTCAGTCTACTTATTAATGACTCAACTTCAACAATCGTAACGGGTTCTAGATAAAATGATATGTGCGATAATGAAATATTTGAATCTAAAAAGCTATAGTCACGTTCAAAATTTTTATTGATAGGGATGGTGAACTGGTTTGCAAACTGATTAGCAACAATCTGATCTGGTAAAGGATAATTATTTTGTGTAATAGTTAATTCATTATTTTTATACCTACCTGTTTTCAATTCATTAATCAGTTTCCACATAGCTTTCGTTTTATTTTCCGATCCATGTATTCGCATGTCATTAAATTTAATATTCGCTGCTCTCAGTGCATTGCAGTATTGTTGCTGCAAGTATTTGCTTATGTCCTCATAAATATTGTTGGTCTTAGCCAAATCGTTGTAAAGACTAACCTGGCGTTTCAGTATTATGATGTCTTCTGTGATCCATTCATTTTTACATGGTTTTCTCTTGTTCTTAATTGATATTTCACGTAGAGGAAAACATGAATCTGAATAATGAATCATTAAATTCGTGAAGTTGTCAGATGCTGCATTCAACCTTCCTTGACTATAAACACTATGCCAAGTTTCAATACTTATGCAATTTAGGAAATCAATATTATTTTGGTCATTGAAAGATCTATGCATTATATGATGTTTTTTATTACGTTCCACATCAGCCGCTGCTGACGTAGAATGTAATATTTTGATACGTTGAGAAAAGTGGTCAGATAAATGGAGATCGATCACTTCAGCCCTATGAAATTTGAGCTCAGAACTAACTAAGAAATTATCAATGCATGTACTGGAAGTTTGTGATACCCTGGTTGGTTCCTTCACAGTTGAGAATAAACTATGGCATCCTAGTACGTCATTTAATAAAATGCAGTTGTGACTTCTTGTAGAAAAATCTACGTTAAAGTCACCACCAATAATGACCTGCCTGTTAGCAACTGTTCTCAGGTTCAAAAATTCAGTAAAGCAGTCCAAAAAATTTTAAAATCCCTGATGGCGGTCTGTAAACAACGGCTATTACCAAATCTTGTGATAGTAAAACTGCAGCACATTCAAAAATACCTTCCCTGCACACAGAGTCTACATCAACTTTTTGATAGTTAGCCCTGAAATTTTTATTTTTTGTACATGGCTACACCGCCATTCTTAGAATTTTTTCTGCATGAGTAGTTTATCAGATTGAAACTGCTCAATAAGTAAAAAATTATTTGAATTACTATTATCATTATTTTTGATATTGTCAAAAACCACGTCAATATTCAAAATTTTTGATGAAAAATGTCTAATGTTATAGAAGATGAATTTTCATTTGTATCTAGCAGATGTTGATTGGTACAACTTGAGACAATCGAGGGTATAAAAAATAGTTGCATTCACTATTATCATTATTTTTTGAAGTAGCGATATCTGAAACTTTTTTTACTGCGTCACAGTATGCTATACGTTGTTCGTTATCCGTTAAGACGGCACCCATTGAGGACCTATTTCAGCAAATTGGAAATGATGCTAAGGAAAGAACCAGCTAATTAAACCACATCCACTTCATCGTCAGTGAAGAAGCGGAAACTATTGTTTTAGCATATGTTCATTTTTCTCCATCTGCCTCAGTGCGAGAATTGGAAATTGAATGTCGGATCAGCAGGGAAAGTTCCAGAAAAGTATTGAAGGAACATAAATATCGCTCCTATAAATACAGTGTGCATCAGCATCTATAAGAAAATGACCCAGAACGGAGACTAACTTATTGTAATTGGCTTTTGCGTCATCATGATTTCAATAATGGTTTTGTCTCGAAGATACTCTTCACAGATGAGTCTAGGTTTACGAATAATGGTATGTTCAATAATAATAATAGTAATAATATTTATTTCCATAAAAAGTCAATCAATCAATACATTATAGATATAATGGGAAATAAATGTAGAATAAACCTTCTAAAAGTAAGTACTTGTAGGAAGGCATCGTGGGGTACATAAAGTGAATAGGAACCTAGTTTTCGTTATGTTCAATGTAGTATGATAGTTTTCAGGTTAGTACTTATTCATATTCAACAAAGGACCTGTACGTTAAGAATATGAAGAATTTACATACAAGTTTACAAACTTATACATACACGTATACAAAGATATACATATACACCTATATCATTTTTATGCACATACACCTTATATATACACACTTATGACTATATACATGTAGATTTGACTTCACAAATATACACAGCTACACAAATTCGTTCTGTATATATACACATATATACATAAACACACACATATATACATATTTTTCAGAGGCGGTTTTCAACGAGTTTGTTAATTTTATCTCTCCCTTCTTGAGAGATCCACATTTCAACTTTTTTTTTGAATAAGTTCATATTATTGATACTTTTAATTGAAGTAGGTAACAGGTTGTACGCCTTCACACCCAAGTATGTGAAACACCTTTGAGCAATCGTTTTATTAATTTTTGGGATTGCGGATACACTGTTTCGATAGCGGGGGTTGTGGTAATGTTGGATCTCCAATAATTCATCTTTATGTTGGTGCTGTCTAATGAGAAGCGTTTGGCAAAACATTGGATAATACAAGTATTGGGCTCAAGAAAATCATAGGTTGCTGAGAGAAGGTATTTTCAAGAAAGATTGGATCCACGTCTGGGTAAGGATCATAGGGACAAGAATCATTGGACCAATCCTTTTCGACGGGCTTTTGACGGGCCAAAGATATCATAATCTTTAGAGAGCGATATTCAAAATAATATCAACGATTTACCTGAGAACATCAGGGAAAATATGTTTTTTCAGCAGGCTGGTGCAGGACCACATAATGCTGATATTGTTCGGCCATAGCTCAGTGATACCTATGGGCAGAGATGGATTGGAACAAATGGTTCAATCAGATGCCCAGCCAGATCCCCCGATTTAACCCTATTGATTTTTATTTATGGGTTTACATAAAATCCAAAGTATACTCGTGGAGACCAACCTCTTTGGAGGACTTCAGAGATAGAGTTGATCGCGCATTTCAGGAAATTCCTGCTCACGAACTGATAAATGTGATGAGGTGTACAATAAATAGAACTAGTCTATGTGTAAGGGAAAACGGGCAACACTTCGAACATATCATTGGTCATGTCTTTTCGATGGTTGTGAAACTCTTCTATTGAAAACAGGATAATGGTATTGTGAGTAATGATTTTACGTTGAATGTTTACTGTTTATTCAAACAGTTTGATTATATTAAAATTTTCTTTTCTGTAATGGGTTTATGATCATTACATATTGTCAAGTCGATTATTTTAGAAAAAATCGAATTAAACGGTTTTCTTCACATAAAAGATTCAATATAAATTGAACCAGAAAATGGTAGATCTCAGGTGAAAAACAACTACTTTCCTGGCAAATACCACGCAGAACGTTGAATGATATTCACCTGAAAATCCATGCATACCTCCATATAAATGGACATTGAATGCAAATGTTTCTTTCTGATAAGCTCGATTATGTTTAATTTATGTCGTGTTCACCTAACAATCCGCATACCGGTTTCAGGCTTTTTTGGCCCTCATCAGTACGGAGTAGTCAACCAGCCAAAGGTCCGAAGAGCTCTGGCTGAAGCGAGACACAACATTACCAAAACCATCATCGAGTCTATAACACCTATAGGTACGCCGGAAAAGAAAACTTCTAACTGGCGGCACCTAGTGACAGAAAGAAACACTCCGAAAATCTCCCACCTCGATAGGTTTCTAAATAAAAGATTTTTTCTCAGTAGGAGTGGCAAGCCCGACTAGCATATAGTCTAAGATAAACGACATGTGAAGTGGAATAAATAGAAAAATCGAATTAAACGGTTTTCTTCACATAAAAGATTTAATATAAATTGAACCAGAAAATGGTAGATCTCAGGTGAAAACCAACTACTTTCCTGGCAAATACCACGCAGAACGTTGAATGATATTCACCTGAAAATCCATGCATACCTCCATATAAATGGACATTGAATGCAAATGTTTCTTTCTGATAAACTCGATTATGTTTAATTTATGTCGTGTTCACCTAACAATTCGCATACCGGTTTCAGGCTTTTTTGGCCCTCATCAGTACGGAGTAGTCAACCAGCCAAAGGTCCGAAGAGCTCTGGCTGAAGCGAGACACAACATAACCAAAACCATCATCGAGTCTATAACACCTATAGGTACGCCGAAAAAGAAAACTTTTAACTGGCGGCACCTAGTGACAGAAAGAAACACTCCGAAAATCTCCCACCTCGATAGGTTTCTAAATAAAAGATTCCTTCTCAGTAGGAGTGGCAAGCCCGACTAGCATATAGTTTAAGATAAACGCCATGTGAAGTGGAATAAATAGAAAAATCGAATCAAACGGTTTTCTTCACATAAAAGATTCAATATAAATTGAACCAGAAAATGGTAGATCTCAGGTGAAAACAACTACTTTCCTGGCTAATACCACGCAGAACGTTGAATGATATTCACCCGAAAATCCATGCATACCTCCATATAAATGGACATTGAATGCAAATGTTTCTTTCTGATAAGCTCGATTATGTTTAATTTATGTCGCATACCGGTTTCAGGCTTTTTTGGCCCTCATCAGTACGGAGTAGTCAACCAGCCAAAGGTCCGAAGAGCTCTGGCTGAAGCGAGACACAACATAACCAAAACCATCATCGAGTCTATAACACCTATAGGTACGCCGGAAAAGAAAACTTTTAAACGATTATTTTTGGTAATTCATTGTTACCATTCTAAGTAAAGTTTGAAAGAATGAATAGATGTCATGTACCTACCAATTTTTTCAGATTGATTTATTTCGTTAGATGGCTCTCTACGTTTTGAACAAAAAGAAAGGGGTACATAATGTATATCGTTGAATTGGTAATTAAATTTTCTATCGAATGGCAAGATGGCCTCGGTAGGTACCTTTGAAAAAAACAATTTTTTCCTTAAAAATGCGTTCAGAAAACGTTCAATTCCAATTTGTTATTGATCTTATCGATGGAATGACTATCACTATGAGTTACTGATGTGAATTAGTATAGATTTTAACCTGATCAAGGCCTCCTGTTCTAAAAAAAAATTAGAGATTTTTTTTTATTGTTAAATAGAAATTTGGCAACACTTTCGTATGTAATTGGAGCCGTATAATCCGAAAAACATCAAACATACATATCCATTTGAAAAATCGAAGTTGGTGGTTATTCTGGCAAAACCTGAAGTCGACCATTTTGTTTTCATATGTCTGTCAATCCGAAATTGTGTCTCATATCTATGTAGAAAATTCCATTCAAATCGGTTGATAAGTGAAGGAGATAGGCATGTCCCAGTCCCATTGTCACCCGGTAATAAATTGAATACAATGAATAAAAAATTAACACCAATTGAATGTCTCACATTACAATATCAATAAAATGTAAAACATCAGTCGGCCTTGCTGACTTGGTTTTATTGTACTATTTGGCATTCAATGTGTTAATGTATCGAGAACCGCTGGAGATAGGTATAGGAAATAATCGGAAAATGTGATAATATACAGGGTGTCTCATTCAAAATATCAAAGTCGTTGCCACTTTTCAACATAAGCGGCAACTCCGAGGCGCTGAAAATATTTCAGATCGATAGAGCAAAACTACCCTAGAAACCAAAATTTCAAAATTATCATATGTCCCGTTCTCCGTCAACGTTTAACCTACCATCGACCGTGAGCGACCCATGTATATGCACATTTAATATGGAAATGAAGCACTTATCGACGTAAACATGTGTATGTAAATGTTTATCTGAGATTCTTCTTGTGTTCTTCTGCCATTTAGAAACCAACAAGCTCTATCCTCCCTGATCCCTTACAATTACTTCGACGGAAAGGACACGGCCCACGTCGAAGATATCGGCAACGTTGCGTATTCCATCGGCACGCCGTCAACTTGAAGGAAACTCGCGATAACTGATAAACGCGCTACCCATGGCTTCAAGCACTTTCTTTCGCCAGTTCCACCGGAATCGTCAGCGCGCGTACGTCCTGAGCCCCCTGTATGAAACAAGTGAACGTGCTGTGAATCCTTGAGCAGTGCGATGCAGTTGCAGGTCGGTAACGATCCTCCAGGACGAGGTAATCGTCCTGCCGGGATCCTGGATTCTCCTACACTCGCGCGAGTCGAGCGTGCCATGTTGAGGCACGAGGAAGGCGCTAATCGACAGGGACAGGATGTTTTGAGGGCCCAGTATACACAGGTAGGGGCATTTTTTATCCGGTAGGGCTCAACAAAGGTGGGGATGGTTAAAATTTTTTTCAAAAGTCTAATCCGTCAGAAGCGTAGTGAAAAAACAATTTGCTGTTTGATATTTTACTACATGGAATGGAAAAAACATGAAAAGCCAGCCACTTTTTACCCGGTGGAACCCAAGGAAAGGTGGGGATGGTTGGATATATTTTTCGATAGTTTAATCTGTCTCAAATATAGCGAAAACATTAAATAGTAATGTTCGGGTTTTTACATTTCATGGAAAAAACATAGGAAAAAACCAGCTCCTGTTTCTTGTCTTAGTAGTTTATATTTTTTGGTGCAGGCACATTTCTAGTAAATATCGTCTGAATGTTTTTTGGGAGGTATCAAAATATTGTTTTTTTTTTCATGTTTGTTTTCTTTCCCGGTGGAAGTACAAAAAGATAATTATCTGTTCTAAGAAGGGCAAATTATTAAATTTGCCCCGGCACGTTACATCGTTTTTGGTATTTTAAAATTGTAGGTACCTACTAAAAATTTCAAATTTGTAGTAACGTACCGTTTGAAAATTATTTGCTTCAAATATTTCACAAGAAAATTAATATTGGAAATACTTTGATTGATCATCTCTGTTCCCTTTCTCAAATCTTGGTTTTTGTAAAACAAGCACAATTTCAAATCACTCTCCAGGTTTTTTTGACAAGCAATTGTCAAAATAACCCTTCTTAGAAGAGATAATTAACATTTTTTTTTACTTCCAGCGGGAGAGAAAACGCAGAATATAAACAATAGGCAAATTTCTACAAAATAATATATCAGACAATGAGACTTTTTGGATTCTAAATATTATTCGTTGTTGATCATTTCAAGCTCATTCTTTTTTAACGTTTCATGTCACTTTTGAAAAGCTATTTGAGAGATCATCAAGGTAGAAGCAATCCAAAGCAGGTCTCTTTGGAGTTCCCCAAGGAACAGTTTTGACACCACTTCTATTCAGATTATAGCTTAAAGAGCTACAGAAATTAGATATAGCGGTTTTCAATATTTTTCAAATTTAAAAAAAAAAAAAAAAAATATAATATAATAATAATATTCATTCAGATAATTTCTTCAAAATATAGTAACTACACAGTTATTCCAAAGGATTATGAGTATGAATAAACAAAAAAAAAACACAGAAACCAGTTTTTAGCTTGTGCGTGTTTTTTAAATAATCTCAATCAATATTCGATACAAAAAGACTAAAATATTTATAAAGAAATCCCTGTACAAACTGGTACTTCGACTAGTTATTCTTCTATCAATATTCAAATAAAAACAACAAGATGTACATGATTTCTATCCAAACAATGAAATATCTGGAGGTTACTATTGACTTAAACTTGAACTTGGAATGGAAAAAACATGAAAAACCAGCCACTTTTCACCCGGTGGTACCCAAGGAAAGGTGGGGATGGTTGGATATGTTTTTCGATAGTCTAATCTGTCTCAAATATGGCGAAAACATTGAATAGTAATGTTTGATTTTTTACATTTCATGGAAAAAACATAGGAAAGAACCAGCTTCCGTTTATTGGCTTAGACGTAGTTTATATTTTTTGGTGAAGGCTAATTTCTAGTGAATATCGTCTGAATGTTTTTTGGGGAGGTATCAAAATATTGTTTTTTTTTAATTTTGGGTTTTCTCTCCCCGTGGAAGTGAAAAAAAATAATTATCCGTTCTAAGAAGGGCAAATTATCCAATTTGCCCCGGCACGTTACAGCGTTTTTGGTATTTTAAAAATGTACTAAAAAATTTCAAATTTGTCAGTAACGTACCGTTTGAAAATTATTTGCTTCAAATATTTCACAAGAAAATTAATATTGGAAATGCCAAATACTTTGATGACGTTTCGCGAATCACCTCTGTTCGCTTTCTCAAATCCTGGTTTTTGTAAAATAAGCACAATTTTAAATCACTCTTGAAGTTTTCAAGTTTTTTTTGCAAGCAATTGTCAAAATAACCCTTCTTAGGGTTAACATTTTTTTCACTTCCAGCGTGACAGAAAACGCAGAATATGAAAAACACTAGGCAAATTTCTACAAAATTATATATCCGACAAAGAGACTTTTTGGATTCTAAATATTATTCGTTGTTGATCAACTCAAGCTCATTGATTTGTTGAAAATATAAACAGGATGTTCATAAAATCAGATGTGGAATCATCTGCGACTGAAAGATAAAATTTAGTCACTATCTTCCATCGTCAGGTTTTAATGTCAGAAAACACTAACTTCAAAGTGTCTCTCCAAAAGAAATGATTCTAACTTTTTCCATCTTTGCAAAGTGAGATTGCTTCTTGAAAATGTGTTTCCCATTTCTTCCGGTCTTCCTGATGATCGTGGAAGCGTGAAATAGATTTTCGTCGACAAAAATGTATTGAAGACCTAGTGAATGCGATGTCTCTCCTGCGTCAATGTTACGAATGATTTCTGGTGAGTACTCTCTTTTGGAAAACATTCTTCTTTGCCTCATTCATCTTTATGAGTTCTTAATTAAGACTGGAATATAAAATCGAATAACTATCTGAATGAAAATGCAAATTTTCAATTTCAGATTTTTTCTTTTGAGTTAGGGCCTTTTCAGAATACCTATCAGATGTAGTTCAATGTCCAGCGTGGCTTTAGCCGGGGAAGTAGTTGTTTTCTGTTAGACATTCACAAAAAATAACTTCATTTTAATCGTGGATTTTTCAATTCACAGAAAAATCTTTCTATCAATATTCAATTGAGAATGTTTCCCTTTTCATCAAGCTCATTCTTTTTAAACGTTTCATGTCACTTTTGAAAAGCTATTTGAGAGATCGTCAAGGTAGAAGCAATCCAAAGCAGGTCTCTTTGGAGTTCCCCAAGGAACAGTTTTGACCACTTCTATTCAGATTATAGCTAAAGAGTACAAAATTAGATATAGGCGGTTTTCGCAATATTTTTCATCTTGGCAAATTTCAAAACAAAACAAGTATAATATGAACTAATCAAAATTGGTTGATTGTTATCTTTATCTGTAAACATAGATGAAACTAAATATAATATAATAATAATGTTCATTCAGATAATTTCTTCAAAATACAGTATTCACACAGTTATTCCAAAGGATTATGAGTATGAATAAACAAAAAAAAACCCAGAAACCAGTTTTTAGCTTGTGCGTGTTTTTTAAATAATCTCAATCAAATATTCGATACAAAAAAGACAAAAATATTTATATAGAAATCCTGTACAAACTGGTATTTCGACTAGTTATGCTTCAATTAATATTCAAATAAAAACAACAAGTTGTACATGATTTCTATCCAAACAATGAAATATCTGGAGGTTACTATTGACTTAAACTTGAACTTGGAATGGAAAAAACATGAAAAACCAGCCACTTTTCACCCGGTGGTACCCAAGGAAAGGTGGGGATGGTTGGATATGTTTTTCGATAGTCTAATCTGTCCAAATATGCGAAAACATTGAATATAATGTTTGATTTTTTACATTTCATGGAAAAAACATAGGAAAGAACCAGCTCCGTTTTTGGCTTAGACGTAGTTTATATTTTTTGGTGCAGGCTAATTTCTAGTGAATATCGTCTGAATGTTTTTTGGGGAGGTATCAAAATATTGTTTTTTTTTAATTTTGGGTTTTCTCTCCCCGTGGAAGTGAAAAAAAATAATTATCCGTTCTAAGAAGGGCAAATTATCAAATTTGCCCCGGCACGTTACAGCGTTTTTGGTATTTTAAAAATGTACTAAAGAATTTCAAATTTGTCAGTAACGTACCGTTTGAAAATTATTTGCTTCAAATATTTCACAAAAAAATTAATATTGGAAATGCTAAATACTTCTATGACGTTTCGCGAATCACCCCTGTTCCCTTTCTCAAATCCTGGTTTTGTAAAATAAGCACAATTTTAAATCAATCTTGAAGTTTTCAGGTTTTTTTTTACAAGCAATTGTCAAAAGAACCCTTCTTATGGTTAACATTTTTTTTACTTCCAGCGTGACAGAAAACGCAGAATATGAAAAACAATAGGCAAATTTCTACAAAATAATATATCCGACAATGAGACTTTTTGGATTCTAAATATTATTCGTTGTTGATCAACTCAAGCTCATTCTTTTTTAAGGTTTCATGTCACTTTTGAAAAGCTATTTGAGAGATCGTCAAGGTAGAAGCAATCCAAAGCAGGTCTCTTTGGAGTTCCTCAAGGAACAGTTTTGACACCACCTCTATTCAGATTATAGCTCAAAGAGCTACAGAAATTAGATATAGACGGTTTTCGCAATATTTTTCAGAGTAGCATTTTGGTCAAATTTCAAAACGAAAACATGTATGAATATCAAATAAATCAAAGATTGGTTGGATTGTTATCTTTTATCTGTAAACATAGATAATAATATAATATAATAATAATGTTTATTCAGATAATTTCTTCAAAATACAGTATCTACTCATTTATTCCAAAGGATTATGAGTATGAATAAACAAGAAAAAACCACAAGAACCAGTTTTTAGCTTGTGAGTGTTTTTTTGATAAATCTCAATCAAATATTTTATACAAAAAAAGACTAAAATATGTATATAGAAATTCGTGTACAAACTGGTACTTCGACTAGTTATGCTTCTATTGATATTCAAATAAAAACAACTACTTGTACATGATATCTATCCAAACAATGGAATATCTGGGGGTTACTATTGACTTAAACTTGAACTTGGAATGGAAAAAACATGAAAAACCAGCCACTTTTTACCCGGTGGGACCCAAGGAAAGGTGTGGATGGTTGGATATTCTTTTCGATAGTCTAATCTTTCTCAAATATAGCGAAAACATTGAATATTAATGTTCGATTTTTTTCATCTCATGGATAAACATAGGAAAGAACCAGCTCCTGTTTCTTGTCTTAGACGTAGTTTATATTTTTTGGTAAAGGCACATTTCCAGTAAATATCGTCTGAATGTTTTTTGGGGAAGTATCAAAATATTGTTTTTTTTTATTTTGGGTTTTCTCTCCCAGGGGAAGTAAAAAAAGTTCATTATCTGTTATAAGAAGGGCGAATTATCAAATTTGCCTCGGCACGTTACAGCGTTTTTGGTATTTTAAAATTGTACTGAACAATTTCAAATTTATCAATAACGTAAGTATCGTTTCAAAATTATTTGCTTCAAATATTTCACGAGAAAATTAATATTGAAAATGCTAAATACTTTGATGACGTTTCGCGAATCACCTCTGTTGCCTTTCTCAAATCCTTTTTTTTTAAATAAGCACAATTTTTAATCACTGTTGAAGTTTTCAGGTTTTTTTGACAATCAATTGTCAAAATAACCCTTCTTAGAACATTTTTTTTCAGCGGGAGAGAAAACGCAGGATATATATTCCTACAAAATAATATATCCGACAATGATACTTTTTGGATTCTAAATATTATTCGTTGTTGATCAACTCAAGCTCATTGTTCATTAACATTTCATGACACTTTTGAAAAGTTATTTGGGAGATCATCAAGGTAGGAGCAACCCGATGCAGGTCTCTTCGGAGCTCCTCGAAGAACAGTTTTGACACCACTACTATTCAGATCATAGCTTAAAGAGTTACATAAATTAGATATAAACAGTTTTCGCAGATCAAACTGTAATATTTTTCAGGGTAGCATTTTGGTCAAATTTCAAAACAAAAACAAGAATTAATATGATAAAACCGAAGACAATACAGGAATATCCTTAATGACAAATATCTGGGGGTTACTATTGCTTAAACTTGAACTTAAAATGGATTCACATATTGATAACATGTTAAAAAATTATTTCACTCATCTAAACTTTGAAAAATCAAGGAATATCCTTAATGACAAAACCGAGGACAAAACATCATATAAAATGTATAATGGACCTATTCAATCTATTATTAAGTATGGCATATTAATCCGAGTAGGAGCAAATAAAACAAGGCTATTCCACTCATTCAATACAAAACAGATTCTCGAAAATCCTTTTGAGAAAAGATTATAACTATTTCCACGTCAATGTTATATACAGAGTCAAATAAAGCTGATATTTTGAACTTTGGACAATTGTTGGTGAAACAATCATTAATATTTCAATTCAAAATCAACAATGAGATGCAATTCCACTCATACTGGAGCAGATAGAATAATAAAAAATATCAGAATACCCCGGAGAAAAAAAAATTGTCAACAAAATGCTTTCTCAATATATCCACCAGAATTAACAATGCACTCTCCAAATCCCTGTAGGCCACAAGTTTTTTTTAAATAATATAAGTTAATAAGTAGTTCTCACGACAGATCTATATATTTGTCAACATTGGAATTATTCACCTAATTCTGAGAAATTGTATATGTCTTCTCACTAATATTATATTTTTGTCAATGAGTAATTTACAAGGGAAAAATAAATCCGCATATAAGTATATGTGCGTATATGTATAAATGTGCATATTGATAAAATTGTATTAATTAAATACTGCAGTTTTCACCTTCAGCGGGGTTCATAGTTGTTAGTTGTTTTGTAGACAAGTAAGTAACATAATGATTTGAGATTCACTATCGTATAACACCTAATTGGAAAATTTCTCCCCCAAACATATTTATTATTTTTACAGACAATTGATGCACAACTTGACCAATTTGAATTTTCTCCAAAACTTCGGAAATAATCATAATGAATATATACATACAAACCCATAGTGTATTCATCAAAACTCGAAATTGGCCACTGTGCGTGATGCTGACGGAGTTGTTTTAATCATACTGACGTGTGACTTCAAATTAATATAAAATGAAGTACGTTGACATATAAGCTTGAAAAGGATACTTTTCAAATAATATTTGTTAATGCTATTTTATCGTGAATAACCCCTAAATATGTGTGTGGGTGAAATTTTCGATTTTCTGTGATTTCATAGTACTTTGAGTTAATTTCATTCGAATCAAAACGCATTTTTCGATAAATAAGGGCAATGAGAATGAACTGACAAATATATCAACTCATTCTCAACGTCATGTTTTCATTTGTATTTTTTATTCCAAAGCAATTCATCTCATTCAGAAACTTGCACTCATTTGGAGAGTGTCCGGGATAATTCGATCAATGAAAGTGCACCGCTACTGGTGAATTGAATCAAGAACACGTGTATGAAAACTCCTCTCAACGATTTTCAAATATTTCAAATTAAAAAAGTTCCGTGTGAATGTCGTATTCCATTCCCGTTCTCTCAACAGCTCACATTTGTGGGCTATAACAATAAGAACTATCTAGGAATAAGCATAGAATCATCCGCAAATGATCTTTGAGGTGAAATTTCACATCACGTCAATTTAGCGCATAACCTACTCCTAACCTACCGTCATAGTTTAAAAAACAAAATGTCTATTTGATTGGTACTATAATATTATAACATTAAAATAACGAAGGATAATCGGTCTTCGTTATTTTTTATATGAATTGATTGCAGTTTTTCTACGTCTTCCGATCATTTTAAGGCCGGAGGATATCAAAACAAGACATAATTAATTGAATCCCGATGCCAAAGTTCACCATAGTACTACTATACCCTATAAGAAACCTGCATATTGCAATATATATATATATATATATATATATATATATATATAGAAACACAACTAAGTACTGTATACAGCGGTATGGGTTCAATAGATGAGTGGACATTTGTATTTTCAAAAGTGTGTAGATATGATTCTCAACCAAAATTAACTGATTAGTAAAAATGTATTCTCCAATGTTGAGGAAGATGATGTTCGTCTCCAATTGTTAACAGTCAATGACTTTCATTGAACTTTCTTGATAATATATCATATTAATGTCATTCCTCCCTCAACTACCGATTGAAAACAAATACAGAAATTCCCTTGCGAAAGTGTTTCCCCCTTTTCTGTCGAGTTTCAGATCGAAAGATCGAATGAAATGAGTTGAATGAGAGAAAAACGCTATTACCTATACAGTACAATATAATCGAGAATTTTTTACTTCTACAGGATTATGTATAATTATTCAAATATTAACATGTTTATTTTTAGCAAAACATTATTGCCCTAATATTGTCCTATAAAAATGAATTGAAAAAATTAACACGAAAAAAGTATGTATGTGTAGGTTGAAAATTTCGATGGCTCTGGAAAAAACGAGCTGGTAAACCTGGTAGAAACTTAATGGTAATTACAGTGAATATTAAAATACGAATATGAGATAATTAGAAGCGATACTGTTAATAAATAAGGAAACTTCCACACACTGATGAGGTATCAAGAAAGTCATCGAATCGTATAGATCTTCTCGCTCTATCTATATTGATGATATAATAATAACAATGATTCTCGAAATATCTGATCGCATCAATGGAAAACCCCACAAAATGTGCTTTTATCGTTTATTTGCTTTCGATCGGTGTCATCCCATAAATAAAATTGTAGCGAACGGTAACTCTGAACATCCAATAACGGCCGAGACATTCCTAGCAGTAAGGATAACTGAGCAACGATACATTTTGGAACTGTTTGTTATTGTGTAACAGTGTGTCCCAAATTCCAATTTTCTTACTAGTTACAGATTTACCAAGTGAAAATCAGACCTTCTATTTATCAAACTACGTATATACGAGATAGATGTGTGGGTTCTAGAAGCATCAAAAATATATTTGTTATATATTGAACTCTAGACCTGAATTAACCTTCATTTCAATGAATATGAGTGACTCTCTCCAAATGGTATACAACGAACAAAACGCATGGAAGCGTTTTGTATACGTTAAGTTTATTTTTGTTATATTGGGATAAGAAACTGTATTTTACCGAGCAACAATAATCAATAATAGGATAGATAAGCGTTTTACTAACCTAGGTTTCGTTTCTGGGATGCTTGAATTTATAGAGATCGATAAAAACTGAAAGAGAAGTATCAGTTACACACAGATTTTTTGGTAGATAACTATCAATTTATCATTATTCGTTGAAGTTTGTATTTCTTGAATATTCATTATCTGACGTAGGACCCCAAGCATAATGTTACTATTTTACAGGGATTCATTCTCAAACGATAATTTTCAGAATAGACAAGATGATCTTAAAGTCATCAGCATAGAGTTGAAGCAGACATAATAATGGGGATGGATCGAGTATAAAAATTAAGAACATCAGAGGTCCCATTATACTCCCCTGGGGACTACCGTTTTGGTTCTTCCAATGATGAACACAAAAAAATATATTCAGAGTTTGAACTGAGGATTGGTCGAATCCAATGAACTGAGTTACTTATCAATCAGATCAAATGATCCCTTTGGTCGAGCATAACTAAAGAGAAAACACTGATTTGTCTTTGGCTCTCACGATATCATAGATTACTTTGAGTAAGGCAGTCTGGGTTTTTGACGAAACCCGACATCACATCAGGAAAAATTTGATTTTCCTCTGAAAAAGTTTTTGTATGGCGGAAAACAAGTATTTCGAATACCTTGATATGAAGACATAGCTATTTGTACGTAAAATTAGATGTAGTGGGGATTTTTTGTTCAGAATAGGTAATACATTTGCAATTTTCCATACATCAGGAAAATACGCTTCCTTTCCAAGATTCATAGAAAATATCTTGGACATTCTCAAAACAGTGGGGAATGACTATAGATATTATTTTAATATTTATGTTACCAATGCCCACTACATTCGATTTGACCTTATCAATAACAAATAACCTTCAGAATTCATGTCCTGACTCTATATATCTATATCATCAATCAAGCGGTACATCGTCTGGCTTATGATAATAGTGTATGTAGTTATTTTCGTAACAATATATTACGTGTTGATACAGTATTCTCTTGCAGCTGGTGTTATTTGGCATGCACTTTATCTCTAGTGCGCATCATGAGTTTTATATTATATCATTGATATAGGGAAGCTTGTTGCGTCTTCTTTGATTGGTGCAAATAAATCTATGTTTATCAAGAAGGCTAATAATAGTATCATTTGAAAAAGCCACTTTAGAATTCATATCCTGAAAGCTACCAATCTCGCCCCATGGTGCATTATCTGCATCGTGAAAAATCGCCAGATAAAGTTTTTATAATAAAAAAAACTCTTCAAGAATCATCTGCTCCAAATAGATATCATACATACCATAAAGTAAATCAGTTAATCTATTTATTCTAGTGTACTAGAATTTCTTACCACAATTCTCTTGCTACTACAGATATTATCGATGAGACTCGGAGGTTCTATTAATCCGAATTGGGTTATTTGCAACTTGACACAAATCAAAGTTAAAAATATGATTATTATTGTTGAAAAGCCTAGCTGACAACAATATTCTAGTATTCCCGTCAATTGTTGATAACATATACTTTTTTATCTGAAAGACCTTCAAGAAAAATAAAAATGTTGAATTACAACATACTTAACATAAACTGATCAATTATGTTACCTCAGATTTGCAAGCCTATTTTTTTACTATGACCAATATATTAGGTGAGTCACAAGGACAAATATACCGGGTGACACGATTTATTGCTACAGTCGAAATGAATTCAACACCACACTTGTTTGAATACTGATTCTTGTCTTTCGACATCGCCAATGAAATATTTATTATAATAGTAACATAATGACACAGTGATCAGGTTGCAAATGAGATTTCAGTCATCAAAAACACCCTTGAATCATAATACTTCACAAATTCACAGTATAATTTTTATTTGGAAACATTGTGTGTTAAGATAATGGAATACGCGGTTCTTGGTAACACTATCACAAATAATAATACAATAGATTTCGTTTTGGTAGCCATAAAAAATGGGAATTTTGACAAATTATCTTTTCCTAGGACAATATCACATTATCACACTTCCTGATACTTTAATATTAAGGGAAGATAATCTACCTGACTGATGAATAATGAGAAAAAACCTATCAGATTATGAATAATAATAATAATACATATCTTTCGTTCATTTTTCGTAACTATTTTTTCAAGTCACCTTACACAATTGTAACTGTGATTCTATAAAAACAATATAAAATTTACTATTTATTTTCAAATTTGTGTCTATCTATAAAATCGATATATCTTGAATTCCTAACATGTGGATGAACTTAGATTGTTTTGGACAAGCGTGTCCTTTCGTTTAAACATCCACTTCCATATCATCTGTTGATACATATCATATTATTTTCGATTGCCTCTCTAACAAAATGATGTCAAAACTGGAATTTTGACAAGTTTTTGTGCTCTTTTGTTATCACCATAAATTGAAATATTTGCCACTTTCCGAATTCCAATTTCATTCAGTATTTGTGTCAGATATATGGCACTTCAGTTAAAGCCATATATTCTGCTTCCATAGTCGGTAAGGATACTGATTGTTGCTTTTTCGATTCCCGAGTGATTGCGACATTTCCGAGTGAAAAAGCGAAATCTGTATTGACTGTGTGCCGACAGTGGCGCCGCCTAGCAAACGCAACATTTCGGGACCCGTGAATTATTTGACAGTTACATGATAGGTCATGTTTCCATAATTTCTATCAAAATCTAGTAATAAACTTGAAGAAATGAGTAACATTGTAGATCTCGCCACAGTCCAAAATCGTCTCAGGGAACTCCATTGGTGCAAGATGATTTCAAACTACTTGATTTAAAAATGAAATATCTGGAAGAGAGAAAAATCTTCAAGTCAGAAATCAGAAAAGCTAAACAACACAACTACACAAACAGAATTGATTCCGCTTCAAATAAAGTGAAAGATTCTTGGAAGTTAATCAACGAGAATTTGGGTAGGAAGCAGAAACACAAACTTAATATTGACAACAAGATCATAAATGACAGTAACGAGATTTGCAATTCTTTTGCAACTCACTTTTCAACTATCTGTAGAGTCAAACTGATTGAACATTTAGGGCAGAATGTCTCCCTGCCATGCACAACTGGATACCTTTTACAAAATTCGATTTTCATCCCTCATATTACGGAACACGATGTTTCAGTACTACTTAGCTAAAAAAAAAAAAAATTGATGTGGTGTCGATGAACTATCGACTATCACCAAAACTTCTTAAACATGTGAAGGATAATATAGCTTCCCCACTCATTTATTCAATATTTCTTTACAAAATGGTGTTTTTCCAGATCCATTGAAAATGGCTCCTATGTACCCATTACAAAAAAAGGAAATACTATGGATATAGACAACTATCGCCAAATCTCTTTATTATCGAAAATTTTGGAACTACTTGAGAAATCAGTTTGTAATACAGTATCCAAATTCGCTGAAAAATATAATATAATAACAGTAGGTAATCTAACATGGTTTCAGAAGAGAAAAATCGGTTGAAACAACCAATTATTCGAAAATGTATACCAAGAAATCGACGAAGATAATTATTATTTCTCTGATGTTCGATTTGTCGAAAGCTTTCGACAGCTTAAATAGCGAAAACATAATTGAGAAATTATCTACTCTTGGAATAAGGGGTATTCTTACTGACTGGATAAAATCTTATATCTCAAACAGAAATATAATCGTACGAATTGAAAACGAACTATCCGATATCCATCCCGTTTCTCTTGGAGTTCCTCAGGGTTCCGTGTTAGGCCCATTGCTATCCCTGCTTTATGTCAACGACCTTCCTCAATTCATTACAAACGGAAAAGTTACCATGTTTGCTGACGAGACGACAATAAAAATATCCGGAAAATCCCCGGAGCAGCTCCAAGAAAAAGTTTGATGCACGCTAGATGAGATGGAAACTTGGTGCCAGAGGAACTCTTTGATCTTAAACAAAAATGAAACAGTTTGCTTGAATTTTCATCTGAAAAAATTTTTTTCCAACTCATTCTTGTTGGAGCTGAATCTAAACATGACTTCTTATTCTAAACTCCTTGGAACCTGGCTCGATTCAAACATGACCTTTGATCAGCATATCAATCACGTCTGTGGAAATTTAAACAAAGGCTTCTATGCAATCTTCCAAATGAAGCCTCACTTGGATGAAAACAGGTTGATGAGTCTCTATTTCGCATTCGTGTATAGCCATGTATCTTACAACATAATGGCCTGGGGCTCAGCTTCAGATATAAATAGGGTTTTCATATCACAAAAACGAATCATTAGAAAAATCTTTGACCATAGCTACAACCAACAACCAAAGCTATCGTGATATCTTTAGAGAAAAACATATTCTTACATTTACTTCTACATTTTGAAATGTGTTACTTTCACAAAAAAACATGTACCAAATTTTACTATCCAGGGGTGCCACCATGGATGTGGCACGAGAACAGATAACTACCAAAATATAAAACATCCACTTTCAAAAAATCTCCTTTTTACAACTGTGTTACTCTATACAATGCACTACCAATGAACATTAGAGATCAACCCCCTTATAGGATTTCAAAAGGAGTGTCAAACATTTTTGATATTCAAGTGTTTTTATAATCTGGATGAATACTTCCATCTGTAACTGACCACGTCTTCATTTAACCAAGATATCCGTGATTGTCCGAAGATTTACATCTTATGGACAAAGTATTGTAAAAAGTAATATTCGAGTTTATGTAGTTGCGTTTGTCTAGTCAATATTTTTTTCATTTGTGTTCATGATTGTTAGTTTGCTCATTGTCATTTCACACAATTTGCTGATATATGTTGTGTACTGTATTTTTGACTTGCCTTTTCTACTATGTATGTAATTCGAGGCCAATAAATACCTGTGTGCAATTTATAATATTTATAAGTTAAACAAACGGATATTATAATAAGAACAGGATTTGAAAGCACAAAACATAATATATCTTTCCAATCTCAAACTGTGATGAAAGATAATAAATTAGTTTCAGCACAACATGTGAGAAATGTTGAAGAACTGAGAATTACCGGCCAAAGTTATTTAATACAATCCCATATTATTAGGCAAACTTCAGTGACATGAATACCCTACAGAACATCTTCAAATGTAAGTACTCTGCATTGTTGTTGAGTTGAGCTGGATTTTAGTTACTTTCTCAGTCATTAGTATGGTTAGTGAGACTTTTGTGTTTTTCCTTGCCATGAAACGTTTGTATAAACGTGTAAACTCATAATATCACAAAAATAAAATGGAATCGGTGAAATCGTAATTAAGGTTATGTCACTTACTTTTTCTTTTTAAGCAGCTATCATTTCTTTCCTTCTCCAATTTCAGGCCGATTTTGAAAAGTTAAAATTATAAATTATTTTTTCCATTATTTGTGCAGTTCACAACACAACGAATTCGACGTGGAATTATCAAAACAACTTTGACAGTCCCGATATGTTTCACATTTCTGCCACAGCGTGCGCTGCGATCGATTTGACTGTCCCCAATCGGCCATCAACAAATCCATATAAATTGCTTCCATAAGTTTTTCGAAATACTAGACCTATTGATTGAACCTTTTAGATATATCAGCACTCTTTTGGCAGCATTCCAGTGTTTCTTCTCAAAATTGTTGTTGAACAAAAAGCGTATATGCAATGTCAGGCCGGGTACTTACTGCCAAATACGTGAGCGATCCAATCAAATTCTGATAGGGAAATAAATCTTCTTGCGATCGATTTTCAGGTTTTTTCAATTTAGTACTGACATCAAATGGTGTTACACAACTCATCGAAGCGTTTATACCAAAGTGTTCAAAATCAAATTTTGTATGTACTTGCTTTGTGACATCGTAATGATTTCTTCTTTTTCAATTTGGCGGAATTCAATACCAAGACAAAAGTGAATTTTTCCAAATCCTTCATTTCAAATTGTTTCAGGAGATCATTTTTTATTTCAGTCATCTAAAATATGTCATCAGTTGTCAACAATAAGATCATCAACGAATATTGCTATCAGCATGATTTGGTTTCTCCTATTTCCATAATAAATTCAAGGATCGGTTTCCAAAGGCTTCAAACCTAGCATTTGTAGAGTTAGATCGAGTTTTATATAGCCTCCGTAGACTATATAATGCCTTTTTGACAACACAAACTTTGTTTCCTTTTTGTATTTGTGACAACCATCTTCTTGCTCGCGTTCGAATCATTCTATATTCTGCCTTCTTTCTTTCACATATTCTTCTAACGTCTTTCAAATATTCGGGCACTTTCACCAATATACCTTCTTCAATTTCTCCATTTAGATATGCTATCTTGACATCTAACTGATAGATTTCTATATCATTTATTACAAACAATGCAATTAACGTTCGAACTGAACTCATCCGAACAACCGGGGTGAAAGTTTCATGAAAATCGATTTCTGGCGTTGAGTAAAACTTTGTGCAACTAGACGAGCTTTTCTTCTATGCAAATACCATTCATATTTGTTCAGGACTCGTTATTGCAAAAGTTCAACGAATAAAAAGCAAGAAGGAGCAATAACTGAGGAGTAGAGAAAAAATCAATCAATCAATCAATATACTTTATTGGCCAAGAAAAAAATATTCTTATTGACAAAGCTTTCTATGATCTAAAGTCAGTATATAATTAAATTAAAAATATATTCTAATAACACATAATAAAAAATTTTTTAAAAAAAATACAAAAATATTTTTTTTTAAACAAGAAAGTGAGCATCATCGTAAAACTCCTGTAGGGTATAATAGGATTTGAGCAAAGGTATTTCTTTAACTTTTTTTCGAAAAATATGGTGTTTGGAAATTTCTCTCAAACAGGGTGGCAAATTGTTATATATCTTTTTACTCTCATACATTATTGATTTTTTTGTCAATTCTAAGTGGAGGATGGGATGAGGTAAGTTTTTTCTCGTTATTTGGCGAGTATTATGGTTTGTTCGAGTGCGCTCAGTATCGGAGACGTTAGACTTGTGCTTATGCTCCAAACATAGAGTTTCAAGTATAAAAATGGAAGTTAGTGACAAAATTTTGTGTTTTATAAATAACGGTTCACAATGGTCGGTGTATTTAGCTCTGGACATGAATCTGAAACGAACACAGAATCGAACAATTGCTTGCTGGAATAACCCCAAAATGCAATACCGTATCGCAGGTGTGATTCGATCACAGAAAAATATGTCACCTTACCCATTGGCAGACCCAGTTCCTCAGACACAACTCTCATTGCGAAGCAGCCCGGAGCCAGTTTCCTTTTGAGACTTTGGATGTGGATATGGAATTTTAGGTTACTATCAATTTCAATGCCAAGAAATTTGGTACAGAGTTTGTTTTCAATGGTTGTAGTGTCAAATATAAGAGGTTCATGAATGTATTTGAAGGTAAGAAAGCTAGTTTTTTTTGCATTAAAGTAAATATGGTTTGCGTCGCACCAGGGTTTTACCTTCTTCAAATCATCTTCCATTTTTTATTTGAGTATTTCAAAATTTGAATCCTTCCACATTAGTGTCATGTCATCAGCGAACATTGTGAATTGTCCCTGTATATTGATACTGGCTAAGTCATTTATATATAATAGGAATAATACTGGCCCAGGGACTGAACCTTGTGGAACGCCACTCCTGATATTACATAATTTGGAGTTGGTCCCGAAATCGCAGCTACTCGATTCATTCATTTCAGGTGGAGAAAATCTGTTAAAAAAACTATTTTATGAAAAAGCTTCAGAACTGTATCTTATCCACTGATACTTCAGAGTTGAACACTATTGAATAATTTTGACGTTTGTATGGGTATTTTTTTAATTTCGAATCAATATGTAGACTTCTACTAACCAGTGATCAATGGAAATTCCACGAGATAATGACGATTATTTTTGTATCGAGTCGAGTCGAATGGATAGACATGAATTTGACCCCTAGAGTCATCAAAGCTACTTGCTCAAAAATAGATAATAATATTTGTCGACTAATAAGTGAGGACACGAGAAACTATTATCGCTTTAAATATGCTTTAAAATTTATATATAAATGTACCCAGAAAATATTTTTTGATTCAGATTTCAACAACAGCAGTTCCCATTCGTTTTTGAAAATCTGCAAATTTTTAAGCTCTTAATATTGGGGCTCTTTGTGACGTAAATGACCGAGCAGCCAATAGGGGTAATCGGGTTGATTGTGACATTAAACGGCGATGTTGCCAAGTTTCTTAAAGTATAAATGTTAAAACTAGAACACTATTCGCAATGGCGGATTTGAAGGGTGTAAAAAAAATTGATCTGTCATAACAATATACTTATTATCGATGTTACAGTTACAGTTACATAAACCTTGTTAATTTTGATATTATGAATCATTGTGGTCCATCAAAAGGATTTCTGATAAAGAGAAAGCCAATCATTTATTCTTGTTATGATCGGGTGATTACGTCACAACATTTTGCAATGCCGCTAAAAAGAAGCCATTTGAATTTTGCAGACTTTAAATTTTTTTTTTCTGTTTTTGAAAAAAAAAGAAAATTACAGAGTTTTCATAAGCTGTAGAATCCATTAAAAATATTTTGAAATGTCCTGTCCTTGCCCATTGTCGCGAATACATTTTTTTTCGTGTTTTTAGTTGTTTTAATAGGGGTGGCTGTGCTAACTTGATATAAAGCACTGCCACTACAGTAAATTCACGATTGAAATTCGAATATCAGAAATATTGTTATTAAAATATGTCGTATAATTGTCGAAATCCATTGAACGTAATAAAAATGCCCTAAAATAATTTTAAGAATATGCCCTTTTATGGTGTCCGTGAAAATTTAGAGTTCTTGGCAACATCGCATTCATATAAATACATCCGATTTTTGTTCGGAAGTTTTGTTTGTAAACGATGATTGATTCTAAAATTAAATTTTTTTCAACAATGCTCATTGTATATCACTTGAATATTTTTTCATACAACCGAAAATTGTCGAATGACAAAAATATAATAGTCGTGTGAAATTTAAATTAATTGAAAATTCCTTTTTTTATTACACCCTGTATTTCGGTTGAATATTGTTTTTTCCAGACTAAAATTCACGAAACTATTGTCGAATTACCCAAACATAATTATCGTGCAGTTTTTCCATTTTCTGAAGCAGAAGAATGTCGCACATTTTTTTTCTAAGGGGGGTTGTGCTAACTTGATATCAACTGGACCTCAGTCCTCACATCCTCATCAATGAATTTGCATTTCCATATCAGGTACCGAGTTTTAAATTTTGGCCAGGTTTAATGTGTTTTCAAGTAATCATGTCAATAAATCCTTCATCGAAACTCAAACATTTCAAATCATAACTCCTTGCAACTATTATCTTCTATTCGAATTTAAGCTTGTCTCATCTAATTTTGAATATAGACAATTCAATAGATTTTTTCGTGACAAAAATACTACCAGAAAACCGACTGCGCCATCACACGAAAAACGGTCCGTATTTATATCCAGTTATGTTTCCTACTCCCAACTGTCATTGCTTAATTTGTTATAAACATTTAAGTGCAAAATATATTTTGTTTTGTTCTTTGCTTGTAACATGAAAACTTATGGAGAAATTTAGATGCCTTCAAGTTGTAGAGAATCAAATGCAAAGAAAATGAGCCTTAACACGACTCGATCGGATTATTAGTAACGGAGAAAAACTGGAAAAACCAGAAATAAAAATCATTTCTCCGCCATTTTTTGAGATGCAATGCAGACTTTCCACGACATAGTAGTGATTGACATGAACTTTGTGTGTGAGAAATTGAGGCGCTGTCGAATCATTAGTTTTGGCATAATTGCAATATGCATTTTTTAACGCCCTTCATTGCAGCAGACCGGAAATATTTTGAGAGAAGAAGTATAGTACTAAGAAACGCCTATTCTCATTTTGCGTTTAAATGCTGCAAAATAGGTGAGAAATACTTGCAAACATGACTGAAAACGGGCATGAAAGCGGCTCAGGAATGGGTGTAGTGCAGCAGATTCATAACGGGCGCAGCCCGCTTGTATTACTAGGCATCCCCGCGACTGCTGCTATACCCCCACTACTCAGCCGCTTTCACGAACTCGCCAATTTTCGGTCATGTTTGCAACTATTTCTCACCTATTTTGTAACATTTCAATGCAAAATGAGAATATAGGTTTTTGTAGTACCATACTCTCAAAATAATTTGAAAATTTTAAATCAGACCTCCTATGGACCATCCAGGTCTGCTGCAATAAAATGCGCTGAAAAATTCAGATTGCAATTTTGCCAAAACTAATGATCCGACAGCACCTCACACACACATTAAATACATATGTATTAATCACTACTATGTCGTGGAAAGCCTGCTCTACAACTCGAAAAGTGGTGGAGTAATGATTTTTTTTTAAACGCTGATTTTTACTGGTTTTTCTCCTTTACTAATAATCCGATCGAGTTGCGATAAAACTTATTTCCTTTGTACTTTAATTCTCTACAACATCTAGATTGCTCTATCAGTTTTTATGTTACAAGCAAAAAATTAAAAAAAAAGATTTTTTTGCATTTAAATGTTCATAACAAATTTAGCAATGACACGAACGACTAGGAAACATAACAGGATATAACTATGATAGCACAGTCGGTTTCCTGCTAGTATTTTTGTCACAGAATCAGTAGAATAGAAAATCTCTATTGATTGGCTTAATATTGAACATTCTTTACTCGATAATGTACATAGGTACCTATATTGTTATTCTCAAACTACGCATTTCAAAAATATATTGTCGAATCGTTTGAGTCATCGACGATGACTTGTTTCCTTGTCCCAACACAGCTGTTGATGAATAAGTTTTGGAAGCGGTAAGAGTGATATATTTGAAGCCCCAGGTAGGTACTAGCTGAAGAAAGTTGACAGGAACTCTGGTTTTGTGGAATACATTGATAACAACGACTTTTTTATAATATTTGGTTTGACGAAAGATGTGCTATCGATTTCCATTCGATAACATCATGATTAAACTTTTTATACGAAGTGAGACAATTCATTCCTTATTACTTTATATCATGAAAAAAATCCCTTCTCAACCCTATTTAAAACCTCATTTAATTATTGTTCATGATTTTTATCTCGGGCGGAATGCCTATCCTGTTAGATCATATGGGAACGTTTGAAATGGTTGCATTATTCCAACTGAAAACATATGGCAGCCCAAATCTAGACAAATATGCGAAAGTAAAACAACACGAATATTCTCGTTCGCTGATTTGTCAACCATTCTCATGTTTAAATAACCAGATGTCTTCAGAACATCCGATACTCATGTTATCAAATTATCATTCAAACGGAGTTCAAAGAAATGTGCATCCTTCTGAATTATAACTTGATATAAAACATAATGGACTATACGTTACAGGTGAACTGAGCTTAAATTTTAAGGAATTGAATGAACATTATCTGTTGTTATCGCTCTTGAATTAGCGATGTTTGAGAATCGCACTTTTCCATTGAACATTTTCCCATAGGTTGAAATATATTTCGTATTTTAGAATATCCTTGACATTCTTCAGTACTGATTCGTTAGTCACAATGGATGTCGCACGGTTATACTATGTATTATCATAAAACAAAGTTTTGCTGGTGATTATTCCATGCAAATAACAAGGTTGAGCCTATCAACCAGGTTGATAACGAATTTATTTACTCAATCTGGAATCAATTTGAAGAGCGAAGTATTTTTCTTTGAAATACTAACAAAATGTGCTACTATTCGAATGTATTTTATGGCATCAGTTTCCATATTTTTTAGTAGCCATAACAAAAGGTTTTATAAATCATATAGTATTATCAATACTTATAATGCCAAAACCTGAAAACTGAGAAAATCAATCAATCAATCATTATTTATTTCCATTTTTTCGACATAGTTTACATGTATTGGAATTGTCATTCAGTTAGTACAATTACATTAGTATATCTAAATAAAAAATTACACTTTAAAACGAGAAGAATGTATATATAAAAAAATGACATGCATAGTATATACAGAAACCAACAATAGAATAATGAACAATATCAAAAAAGAAACAATTTCGTCACACATAATTGATCACAAAGTCTAATTTCGTATAAAATCACCTATACTATAAAAACATTCTTTCATTTAAAAATTCTTCAACTCATGTTTGAATGAAGAAAATATGTTGATACCCTTCAGTTCTTCCGGAAGATTGTTAAATATTTTGAGTGCAATATGATCGGGAGTACATAAATTATTTTTTTTCGAACAAAATTTATATGAAAATGTAAATAAAAGTTCTCTTATTTTTGAAAACATGGACACAGGTTTCGAAAATGAAAAGGCATGGAAGTGTCAAGATATAAAATGTTTTGAAAAATGTTCTACACGATTCTCTGTCAGAATTTCTTGCGATACATCTCAAGATTCGTTTTTGTCTAATAAAGATATATTTCGTACCTGGTGCATTGCCCCACAGGCAAATGCCATATCCGAGTCTCTATTCAACTTGAGCGAAGTAAACATTCAACATCTGTTTCACTTCTAGTATATGTATATACTGAAATACTCACTGAAAAAAAAACATTACTCAATCAACTGCTTTTCTCTATTTGATTTTCACCATGCCGTCAAAACAATGGCAATGAATCCTCCCAAAGTATGTAGATCTAGCATCGATGAGTATTTTTCATTGAAATTAACTTTTTCCCATTTTGAAAAAGTTATTTCCTTTGAGACAGGATGTTGGGAATTCATCACACAATTTGTTGAACAAGATAATTAGGCAAAACACGTGGTAAAAGGCTAATCTCGTTTCAAATGATTTATGCGGTTGAAACAGGATGTGGGAATTTATCGCACAGTTTGTTGAACAACCCCTGATAACATCATTATCAGTATCCGATGTGACATTTTACACGATTTTACAAATTAATATATAATTTAGTATGAATTGCGAAAAGCCAGTATCATCATCCGTAGCCCAAACCAGTACTCAGACTTTGAAGAAATGAAATAAATAGAACAATACACTTATAACTCGCAAAATAATTCTCAATATGAACGAAATGGCAAATACATATAACTCAAATATAACAGTAGCTTCCGAAAAAAAAATCTCTTGTGCCAATGAAGATTTTCAACTGAAAGCAGCTCTGATAACTTGAGCAACCGAAATTCAAAAATGCTAACTCTTGAAAAAATGTGTTACAAAGAAGCCGTAGAAAATAAAATAAAAGGTATTGATTCTTATGTAGTTTAATTCATCAGTAAGGATTGTAATTATAATGAAAACAAATCGGAACAGATTATCTTCCAAATCAGTACTTTATAAGATCAGATCAAACGTATTACCCGACAATGAGGTTTCCAAAATGTTTTGGAAATTTAACCCATACATAATGTGGGTTCTTTCTACATCACAATTGGATCGAATTTTTTGCATTTAAATGTTCCTAAATGTTCATAACAAATTTAGCAATGACACGAACGACTAGGAAACATAACAGGATATAACTACGAACCGTCTTTCATATGATACCACAGTCGGTTCCTGGCAGTATTTTTGTCACATATTCAGTAGAGTAGAAAATCTCTATTGATTGGCCTAATATTAAACATTCTTTACTCGATAATTTACATAGGTACCTATATTGTTATTCTTAAACTACGCATTTCAAAAATATGTTGTCGAACCCTTTGAGTCATCGACGATGACTTGTTCCCTTGTCCCAACACACCTGTTGATGAATAAGTTTTGGAAGCGGTAAGAGTGATATATTTGAAGCCTCAGGTAGGTACTAGCTGAAGTTGACACGAACTCTGGTTTTGTGGAATAAATTGATAACAACGACTTTTTTATATTATTTGGTTTGACGAAAGGTGTGATTTCGATTTCTGATACTCATGTTATCAAATTATCATTCAAACGGAGTTCAAAGAAATGCGCATCCTTCTGAATTATAATTTGATATAAAATATTATGTTGATATCGCTCTTGAATTAGCGATGTTTGAGAATCCCACTTTTTCATTAAACATTTTCCCAGAAGTCGAAATATATTTCGTATTTTAGAATATCCTTGACATTCTTCAGTATTGATTCGTTAGTCACAATGGATGTCGCACAGTTATACCATGTATTATCATAAAACGAAAGTTTTGCTGGTGATTATTCCATGCAAATGACAAGGTTGAGCCTATCAACCAGGATAACTAATATATTTACTCAACGTGTTGTACTTTCGCATGCCTCGCTTCTTGTATAGCGGGGAGAACTCGTTGATGGATCCGTTGTTGCCGTATATCTTCTCTGATTCGATCGCTGCATTGCGTTCCTTTGTTTCACTTGTCGGTGAGCAAAGATAGATTTTGAGATTGTCGATAGTTCTGACTACTATTCCTTTCATTTAGACTATATGCTCGCTTCTCAATTTCGATGGTTTCCCGGGTTATTCATGAGTATAAGTTAATGATCGTGTATCTTCAAAATTAATGGTAAGTTCTGTCTTCAGTACATGTAGAAAAAGTGTAGTGTAGTTTCTTTCTTTGCCATAGAAAGTTTTTGTTCTTTTTGCGGATATTGATTTTTCTATTAGTTTGGCCAATGTGTTTTGTAGACCCCTTGGCACTCAAGTCATATTTAGCCCCCATAATTTGTAGGATTGAACTCTATTGTTCGGATTGTTGTAAACGTTGTTTCAATATTATTCGGCTTAGAACTCTGTTGACCCTGTATGTAGTCCCCCCCATGTATGGTCAGAATATTTTCCCAACTGATGGTTCCTGGGCCCGTTGTACATTCGATGGTATTCAATTTTTTTGTATATGGTCGTGTAATAGTCTTAATGATCGATTAATTAGCGTTTTCGCGACTGTATGGATTTACCGGGGTAGTGATGTGAGTTTATATTGAAGTACCGATCATTATGGTTTTTTATGCGATACTTTTTTCTGCCGAAGGTACCATCGGGTTTCTTCAGGATTAAAACATCCAGAAATGCCATCTGTTTTTTTCTTCTGAATCCATGACTACCAATAACCTGTAACTATATCTCAGTTCACCGATAAAATTAAACGAATTATCCCAATCCAGCGACCAACTCACGGCGGAGATACGGCAATAACGGATCAATCAACGAGTTCTCCGTTATATACACGAAGCCAGGAAGCTCGATCAGTGCATCAAAAATGCGCACTTAAGTGTTACTATTCACCACCTATAATTGAGAAATACCGCATGAAGATATCCAGTTCGAATCACCTAAGGATGGCAATTTTAATTTTGCCGAAACGTCTTCAAAGCGGCAATTTTGAGAAACAATACGTGGAGAGAAACACGAAAAATTAGTTCTACACATTACATCCGCAAAAATCTTTGGAGGTTTCTAATTTTGAAAACATATGAAACTTGCTTTGTACATAATTGATAATTTTTGTCGGAAATTTTGCTATTTCAATCATTTTCGGAATCCATGAAAACACATTTTAGGAAGAATAGCCACTGGTGAATTTAAATTGTAGTATGCTGATAGAAAACATGATACGTTGTCTACCGAATTTTCAAGGTAATTCTACATAGTTGAGCTTCATTTTTTCCATTGAAAGTGCTCAAAGTCCCATTATACAAGAAACGGGATGCAGAAAAAATATCATCAGAGGTGTTCCTTATGAATTTCGAAACTAGAAATTTGTCCAGGCCTCTAGTACCATCTCCACACGCCATTCTTACTGCAGTTTTTTCCTATTTCAGTACAATAGGGCCCACAAAAAATCAACGTCGGTTTAAAATTATTACTACGCCACTGGAAACTCTCAACACGCCGCTCATCGCCATGATTCATGGTTTGAAAAATGGGTGCTGGCGGAAGTGGTGACAAATATTCCTTATCCTGACATTCTCTGCGAGAAAACAAGACATTCTGTAAATATTTGTAGTACAGCAAGTGCTTCCAACACACAGTTTATTATTTCTACCGAAAGAAATGGTTTGAAGGCGTAACAAACTGAAATCGCGTAAGAATTAGGTAACAACTGATAGCTACTATAAGAAAGTCGCAATGTGTTTATTTTTGGAGAAAATATGCTACCGATATGGTCAGACAAGGTTAAGCGATAAATATTACGTAAATTATATTCATGCTGAATTACTATGACATATTGGAATCGTTTGTGAAGATACTGAATCTGAAGGAAGTTATTTCATTTGGAGAGTTAATGCCTTTTTTAGGTTTTTTGGGAAAGTCTGATCTCCAACAACAATATTTTACAGATGATCTCATTATGCTGTCGCATCTCAGCATTACTTTTAAAAATATCTTTTTTTTTGCTATAAGGCTTAGCCCATGCAGCCAGAAACTTATTAAGTGGAATGACTTGATTGTAGTTTTCTTTTTATAAGAAATTGTGCAAAGGTAGGGTAGTCAGATTCTTAAGGGTTACAACTCTTTTCCCTTTTTCCCTCCTCATTCATTTGTTTGATTAATCTGGCCTAACAATTTTTATCAATAACCACAAAGAATTGTATCACAAGGGTAACTCTTCAAGGAAACAATGCTAACCTAAAAAACAATTTATAAAAAGAAAAAACTTAATATTTTAAATTTTGTCTCAAATACGAAGAGTAGCAAAACATAGAAAATTCGTCTATTATTTGATGATAGTAAATTCATAATTTTGCAAGGGCAATCAATCTTCAACTGTAGCTGGTTTTGCATGAGTTTGTTTGTCGTTCATTTTTACTGCAACTGAAGAATATGTGATCCAAGTCCCCAATCTCATTACAGGTAACACATACAAATCTTATTGCTGAAAAACTTCTGGCTGCAGCATGTACAAAAAATTGTTACCTTGCAGTTGCTTCTCCCATGCTGCAACTCATTCAGCAAGCGAATCAGACCCGCTTATCGTTGCCCACCAGACCACGCTATCAAAAAATGATAAGGGCTTATTTGCATTTTGTACTTCACTGAGCGAAACATCCCATGTACCACGTCACCTATCCTGCAAAATTGAGTTTGAATAGATATCAAGCAACAAATTATACATAATCATACTTCATCCCCCAATGTATCAGCCTGAAGATAGCTTAAAATTGCGTGTCTCATGAGATACACTGAATGTTTCCGAATGGGAAATTATAATAATTTATTTAGGGTATATTATTCGAAAATCAATTCAAAGAAAGAACACATATTGTGAGTTAGACCATCATAGGGATGTTATATGGAGTGTTACCCTTAAACAGTTCAGAAACTATAAAATTATTATTATATCCAGAACATAACAGCTGAATTGAAAAGGGTTTCGCTAGATACCCGTTTATTATTAACTGTGATGTTGCATCTTCATATAAAGTATATTATTTAACGAGCGGTAATGTAGGTCATAACTCACGCAGATTAAGTTTGCAGCACGAGCCGCAGGCGAGTGTTGTAATTCATCAAGTGAGTTATGACCATTACCGCAAGTTGAATACTATACTTCATCTACGACTATAACAATAAATACTAAGACACAAGTACAGAGAAAGAACTTCATTCACAAATCTTAATAGTTACCTATAACAATGCTATACAATTTTTAATTGTAATTACTCATTTTTTTTATTAATAAAATTAACTGTAAAGTTTGAACAACCAGTAAACTGAATATGTGGGGCTGAATTATGCAAGTTTATTGTTTCATTTTGGGTTTGTTGCATATATGTTGTTAATGTACTAACTGGTTGAGGTGTTATAGAACTGTATATTTTATTTGCAGTATCTGTCTTATTCTTTTCGGAATCATCAACTTACCCCTCAGCCACAGTAGTTGATTGCCAACCACCATGGCGTTTCAGTGCTGTTATATCCCCTCCAGCATCTACTAATACAGTTGCCGACGAGCGGCGAAAACAATGCCCTGTATATAAATTACAGTGTGGTAATTTTAAAAATGTAGCATTGTCTTTCCCCATTGCTCCAAATTTATTAATGCCAATTCTTTGTGAGTGATATTTTCCATTTTGAAATTTAAAGAATAATATCGTTTGCGATATATCAGTAGGACGAAGATTGAAATATTTCTTAACTATGGTATAAAAATTTCCCGTAACAGTGAATTCTCTGGCAATTTTTGTTTTTGTATTTGGTACACTGACCATAAAAATAGATCCATGATCTTCTAAATCTGTAATTTGCATAGAGTGCAATTCTGCAGCACAACAAGCACCCATAATGCCCATTATTAAAGCAATCTTAAATAAATTATATAATTGACAAGATGATAAAAACGATTGAATATTGTGAAATCTACTACCTTTGTCGCCAGATATTTCTCATCAGGAGCTTCATTTATGAAATTATTAAGTTGTTCTGGCCTAAAAGTTTTTGCCTTTTTAGCTACGTTTCTCTGATTGACGTTTAAGAAACGCGCGTAATTTCAAATAATTCTCTATATTGATTCCATTATTTATGTTGAGTGTGCTTCTTAGCATGTAGTAGAAAGCCCATAGGGACGATGCTTTATATTTGGTTCTAAGTTCACTAAAATATGCCAAAAGTACATTTTCTGTGAACGATGACTTGATGTTCTTGCTGCTACACCAATCTTGGAAATTTTTGTATGCACCTTTATATTTGTTTTGGGATTTTTCGGGCAATAAATTCTGTATGGTGACATTAACTACTTGTCTTATTTCTGGAGATGCACATAATAATTCATCTTCACTATCTGAATTCAGAATAATTAGGTATTAACTTAATTTGAAAACGTCAAAATTATTCAAGTGACATTACTCCCCTCAATAACAATAATGGACTGTTCCCTTTCGGCCAAACGGCTTGTACAGAAGAACAGAGCCACCTTGATATTCGGTTCGTAATTAATTCCAAGAATCTTTTAAGATTTATTATAGTGAGTTATAGTAGTGAGTTATTATAACTCACCTTGTTTGTTTATAGATACTATTTATTGCTCAAAAGCAGTTGAATAATCAATATATAATTTAATAGTAGTTAAATTTTATAACCCTCTCAAAATTTGCCACATATGGTTTTGTGATACTCAGTAACACAAGGATAGATACTTTGACATTTTTGTGTCAATATTGTTGTAGCTGGAGAAGCTGGAGTGGTAATTTTTAAAAGAAATTTTGTCGAGTCGTATTTTTGCAACAATATTGGCGGAAAAATATCAAAGTATACTCACAAGTGGTATATGACAAGATTATTACCGAGTTAGCTATTTCTATGTTAAATGTAATGTAAAAACATCTAGAAAAAAAAATTAAATTGAAATGTCATTCTTAGGAGCAAATGCGAATTGTTGTAACAGAAAGCCAATTTAAATGAAAAAGGTCTACTTGTCATCCTCAACTAAATGTGTCTCTCAATTTGATATTGATTCAGGTAATCTGGAGTTAATTTTTTGTTTAAGTCATCGTATTATTTTAAGAATGGTTATTTAGTCGGTTTATATATATTGTAATCGATTATTGGAACTGCCTGTTCTGTAGATTACTTAATGAATAAAATAAAAATAAAACAAATATCCCCTTAAAAAGTGTTACTTTCTCTACGTTTTTCGAACTTCTAAGGAAGTGTTTCCGAAACGGTCGGACATCATTTTTTATTTGACAGTGACTTGGACATTATTTGACAGTGACTGAATTATTTTGATAGGTTTGGTATAAAGCATGGTATATACCTGTTTTAAGCAATATGTTGGTATGTTCTAAATTGTGCTCACTGTCTATATTATCAGTGTATATTATGCTCAGGTTGAGTCTAGGCTGCGTTATGGTGTTTGCTTGTGGGGCAACACAACAATGAGTAGAAACGTCTTCATTGAACAGAATGCTATTTTACGTTGTATATTTAACACCCCCAAACGAAGCTCTTGTAGAACCCTTTTATAAATCAGAATATTCTAACTCTGACAAGTCTATTCATGTATGAACTTTCAGTTTATGTATTCACCAATAAAACCGATTTCATTCTGAATAATGATATTCATGATAAGAACACTCGTCAGAAACGAATGATACATGTCAAAATTGCCAAATATAACATTACTCAAAATGCTCGTGAATGCATTGGACTTAAAATTTTCAATCACCTTCCAGTAATGATCAAGAGAGCTGAAAATACAACTATTTAAAAAAAAGTCTGAAGTCGTTTTTGTTGATCAATTGTTTTTATACTCGATGAGTTTTTATCTAGTCCTTGTGATCCACTCTATGTGTCTGTGCAATATTGTTTAGACCCTAAATCTGTTTGTTGTTTTTTAGTACTAGTTGTAAGTTGGATATAAGTACTGACTATTCCTATACAAAACGAAATTTTTTGTCATTTTAAGGAAAATAAAGGATTTGATTTGATATTGATGATATTTGGGATTTGATTGGTTAGATAAATGCATTTGATTGACTGAATTAATTTCGAGGTATATAATCACGAATATACAAACAACATGGTCGTATATTCGCTGATATTTGGGATTTGATTGGTTAGATAAATGCATTTGATTGGCAGAATAAATTTCGAGGTATATAATCGATGGAATGCTTCTTTAAAATCAATTATGAATATGGCCGCTGGTGTATTTGCTTTTTCGATATTCGGAATAATATCACGCTTTATCATTAGATTGTTGAAAATAGATCCATCTGTCCCACAGGTTTGTTCGCTTCCTAATATGACATTCATAAGGTTTGCAAAATTTTGGAATAATTTGTAGTCAGCATTCAGATGTTTTCACAGTTTTTGGTCTTCGAACATAAATATGCTATAGGCGTTCAAAAGATCATCTGATATCATCTCGAACATTTTATGATAAATAATTTCAGACCACTTTATTTCTTCCAATAGTGAATTTACACATATACTTTTTACACATATACTTTTCATTAGTGAATTTACACATCAATGTTTGAAGAATTTTTTGTTATGAATATGAATTAACATTTTTCAAAAAGTAATTATGAAGATATTTCTTAAAGGTCATCTATCATGTTATTTTTGATGTCATGTCAATTTTTCCTACTATATACTATTGTTGTGTCATTGGCAAATTAGATATTCCAATAATCTGTACCATTTGATAATTTTTATCAGTTCTTTGACAATTTTTCGGGTACTGAGCCTGTTGAAAACGTTAAAATTTGAACATACTCATTAAAAATAAGAATTTTTACAATTTTTCTGTAGTGATATTATCAAATCTTTTTTTGTATCGAATTCATTGATGATCCCTTTTATTTCTCAAGATTCAGTGGGTGTCAAATACATTGATGATAAGTTTGATGAATTGGCGATGAAACTCTGGACCAATATTAAGAATAACATTTGATATTTCATACATTTTTTGTTGATTATCAAACTTTTCCATTTTTCGAAATATATCCAATTTCATCATAGCCTCTGGATTTATTATCGTTCAATGAACATTCTATATATGTCTGGCAATGTTATTTTTGATAAATAATGTGATACGTGTTCAAATGACAAGAGCGAATAGATAAAAAAGCGTTTACAGTTTCGGACACAATGAAATCACTGCTGGTATTTTTTATTGGAATAAAAACATCTTCAAAATGTAGAAGCGATCAAATTACTGGCTCTTATAATATATATTTTCCTCGATACAAATTCATAAACTATCAGTGGAATTCCTCAAATGTAGGTATCCAAGATGCGTCATATTGTAAAATCGATATTTTTACTCCTTGGAAGAACCATTTTTTTTTTTCAGACAATTAAAATACTAAAAAATGCACAAAATTCTGAATATCCTGGAAGCCATGGCAAATAATGTTTGTAGTAGAACCGATTTATGTTCATTTTGTTACTTTACATTAATATATTCGTTTTTTCATAGATAGATAGAAATATTATTTCTACGAATCTGCTTCTAAAGTTTTCATATGTGTTTTTCCGTTAGGATCAAACCTAATTTACTTATTTATTAACAACATCTGGAATAATAGGAAATACCACCAAATTTTTATATATACCATGTATAAATGTAAGGAATTTAGCTCAAATACTCGTTTCGAAGAATCAATATTCTTGAAATAAACGCAATCGAACGACAACAATAATATTCATGGCGCATCGCATCTTGTGGGTTGGTGACAAAATTACAATACGTAAAAACATGAATCATCCGTGTTTCAACAATCAACACCATTAACATTTCTGATCCCTCTTCATTAAAATTACCATCTAACTGCGCACAATGACGACGTTTCAATGACCCACCCGCAGAACCTATCATATTTATAAATAAATTTACGTAAATCATCTGCGTGCACACTCATTATAGTGCAATTACTTTTTCTCGCAATTTGTATGATTATTCGTACTATTTGCCAAGCAAACTTTTGAATGAGTAATTTTTATTCGTCTGGCGTACGGTTTGTGTTTCTTGGAATCGTTTAAACTCCCACGGTATCTCGAAAATTATCCCATGGCGCCTGATGTTCATCAAGATATCAGTAAATGCGATATTCTGTTTGCTTTTTGGTTCAACATTGATAATAGTGAGATATGATAATGATTAGTTATTTTCTTATACTATTGTTACCGAGGGAAATTATCGTGATAGGGTGAAGTGGGGTAAGTGTAATCAGAAAAACTATAGTTACACTTTAAATTTTAATATCAAGATACCCAAAAGAGGTGTGTCTGATTTTTTACAGTAGTACTACCTATCTAACTGTTAAATAACTGAAGTAATTCATTTTTCTACCAGGCATAGAGAATTTTTTATAAACAAAAATAATAAGTTATGTTCGCTGATTACATTTACCCCAGCATTCGGGACAAATGAAATCATGGTTTGTAATTCCCATATGCATCGTATGCTGGAGTATTTGAGGCAAGTGTAACAAAGTAAAAATTATGCAGTTTCACCAAAAAAAAAATATCCTAATAGCTCAATCCATAAGGACGTTATAAGCTTTTTTGTGGAATGTATACAATTCGCCTGTTTGTCTTAGAAACGTTTATTGAAATATGTGAACATAACAAACTGTACACTGTAGTTTTTACCTTTTATTTTACATTATATGTATCGAAGGCTACTGGAAAAATTAAATCTCCTCTTCGTCCTAAATTTGGTTCGGGTAAAACTAACTCGATGTCTGACGCAGAGTGATGGTCAATTTGTTCAGGCCAATGAAAAATCGATTGTTGCGAGTATTGGTGGATTTTTTCAGAAACATAATCAAAGGTTGTGATTTGTCATCAAAGACTGTTATTTGACCAACATAAAAAAAAACTTATTTCCTTTAAATGAGACCAGAACCCAATTTTTGACATCAGGTTGTTTCAATTCAGTGAGTAACAATTCGTCTTGTTCATGGGCTTCCACTTCTTCATCTAACCTTTGTGAATACGTTGCAAAATCTTCCTCTTCCGACTCACTGTGGCTCTGAATCTGGGTTTCGTCCTCTTCATCATAATATTTTTGGGTTTCTTTTTTCTTGTTTCAAATTTTTTCTTTTTTGCTAGGTCTTTTGCTTTCTTTGATTAAAATTTTGCTTCCCTTTTTTCTTCTTTATCTTGCTCTGTTTTTTTTTTCTTTATCTTGCTCTGCTTTTTTCTTTTTTCTGTATTTTCCTGTGCTGTGATAATTTCAGCTCCAGAAACTACTCTTTTTCTTTTCTCTTTCTCATGAGGTCTGGGGGATTGTCTTACGGTGTCTAGGAACAAATCTTCGAATGACACATTCTTTTTACTTGGTCCTGCAATCGGCTCTGGTTCTTGAAGTGGTTGGGTAAAAAACAGGTAGAAGAGGTAAAAATATGAAGTGACAAAAATGAAATTCTAGGCTGCGGCAAATGTAATCACTGATTATATTTACCCCAGTCTCTGTGATTACACTTACCCCATATATATTTTTTGATGGGGTAAACGTAATCGCTACTATGTTTCTTTTTGTTGGCATCCAAATCGAAATCTGACAGCAGAATCCGATTCCTTATTGGAAATAATCTAAGGAAGCAAAATACCACAATCTTATTGAATTATTTGTATTAGCAATATGAAATTGAAAATTACAATCGATACTCGCACAACAAGTGAACATACAGGGTGATATATAAATAACTAACATTTTGAACTAGGACCCTGAAAAGGATTAAAAACATAATGTAAAGGCAAAAATGAGTTACATATTCAAATTTTAGATAGAAAAAAATTAAAAACGATAATACAAAAATTAGGGAGTGCCCGATTACACTTGCCCCATGATTACGCTTACCCCACTTCACCCTATATTATTTCACAATGGATCAGAAAGGAGCCGAAAATATCTAATGCCTTCATAAATATTAGGATTGATAGGTTTCGTGGCGCTTCTTGTTGTTTTCATGCATAACTTTTGGGCCTTTTGCCCTATTCACTATCTCACTAATTTGAATTAAAATATGTCATATTTTAGTCACGAAAATGGGAAAATATATTTTACTATTTGTTTTTACTTTTAGTGTTTGTAATAATGTTCCTACTTGCAGGGTGGTACACATAGGGTACCACGCCAAAATATATATTAAAACAAAAAATAAACCTCCACAAACATAATTAGAGTATATTTTATTGCTTAGTAATGCACACCAACCAAAAAAATGGAAAGAATTAGGAAAAATATATCCCGTACTTCTAAGTTATTTTTTGTACGGGTGACTCTGTGCCTCAAAGAGTTAACCCGTTTCCCATTATCCCGTTAACCCGTTTCCCGTGATCCCGTTATGCGAGTAATTGAAAAAACACGATTCTTGATGTTTTAAGTTGATGAGGTACCATTGCTTCAACCCTTGAATACCATTCTGAATAATTCGATGCAACCATCTTGGAAATCAATAACTCTTCCTCACCTGGTAGCCATCGCAACTTCAAATTCAGACCTATCTCAGTTCAATATTCCGCGAGACATCGCAGAAACTGTTACTTGTATTCGAAGGATTTGAATTTTTTATAAGGCAGAAGGGAGCAAATGTGATGGATGAAATATCGCCCATCAAGTTAACTTCGTAAAATGAGACATTTTCTATATATATACATTCAGAAAATATCGAATTTCAATCTTCCATTTCGGAATACGGCTCGCCTCACCGATAAACGTTTCAGGGATAGGGAAAATTTGATTGATCTACTCCGATTTAAATTCATGATGTTGGCAAGATATACATTACCAAATCCCACATAAACCATTTTGTGATGGTAACATGTGAAGGTTCGATCATTTTCTCGACCTCGAAGAATCTATAATCTGGAATATACAGAGTGGCCACTTTTTTAATGGGATTGTATTAGTAAATTTTGAACCATAAGAGTTAGAAGGTCGGTCAAATGGAGAAAAAGTTGCATTCATAGAAGCATCGTCAAGCAATTCAAACAAATCGAGATTATCAGGGCCGGTTATTGAGATATCATAAGAAAAGTAAATTCTATCATTTTTATTTTTTTTACACTTTATTTCGAATATTATCAAAAAATGTCACAGGAATTTTTTATTCGACAGTGAATTATCCTCAATTTGACATAATTAGATTTCGTATCCAACGTTTCATACGCTCTGGGCCACCCTCAACCTCATTTTTTTCAATACGGACCTGCATATTTTATGACACTTTTCGGAATAACTTTTAACGCTGAATTCAACGATATATCATACAATGCTCATTAAAGTTGATTTTCAGGTGATTTTGACCCTTATCCAAATTTCTTTGGTCGGATCGTATTACATTTAGGTACCTTTAGTTAATTAACGACATGCAATACATTTCGATAAGGAAATCAACTTACTCATCTTCAACTGAATGGAACGTAACAGAATCAAAGCAAGAAACAAGTAATAATTATTTACAAATTTCAAGAGGCGAAAACCTAATTCATAATAATTAAACGAAACTATCATTTAATGAAGAAAATCAAATGATTATTCGAAAGTAAATGATGAACATTAATGAAGTGAGTATTCGAAATGTCCACCATTTTGTAAAATGCACTTTGCGGTTCTGGAACCCATACTTCTTATACATTTGCTTATTTCGTCTCCTTGAATACCTTCCAATACATTCTCAATCTTCTCGCGAAGAATCTCTATTGTCGGGTTCGTAGTATCATAAATTTTATTTTTGAGATATCCCCACAAATAAAAATCCAGCGGATTCAAATCCGGAGATCTGGCAGGCCATGCTACTGGACCTCTTGTTCCAATCCATGAGTCGGGAAAAGTTCGATTTAGATAGTCTGTGACTATTCTTGAGTTGTGTGGACCACATTCGTCTTGTTGGAACCATGGACTATTACGCCGATACCGTATAGGAAGATCATCCAACATTTCTTCTATAATTTCTACATATTTTGCTCCGGTTAGGTTGCCGTCAATAAAATAGGGTCCCAGTAATTTATTATTTAACGAACCGCACCATATGTTCAAAGAAAAACGATATTGATGTCTAACTTCATGAATTAAGTGAGGATTTTCTGTGGCATAAAAATGTTTGTTCCTTCGATTGAACATGCCAGAATATCTTTTTTATCCATGGCCTACTACTTGACAATAATACATTCAATAAACCTAGAGTTGTGTGTATGTAAGAAAAAACAAGCCTATCAACGATATCAATGTTCTGACCCAAATTCAATCGAACCCAGAAAAAAAATCGAGAACTGTGGCCAGTGAATGCAATTTATCAAAAACTGCTGTTAATAAAATAGTCAAGAGACGCGAATACAATGATTTTAAATTTGAATACCAAGCCTTGCAAAAATTATATCGTAATGATCTCAAAATAAATTTCGATTCTGTAATTTGTTTCAACGGAACAAATGACAAATCCAACAATAATGATTCCTCGCGAGAAGATTGAGAATGTATTGGAAGGTATTCAGGGAGACGAAATAAGCAAATGTATAAGAAGTATGGGTTCCAGAACCGCAAAGTGCATTTTACAAAATGGTGGACATTTCGAACACTTACTTCATTAATGTTCATCATTTACTTTCGAATAATCATTTGATTTTTCTTTCATTAAATGATAGTTTCGTTTGATTATTATGAATTAGGTTTTTCACCTCTTGAAATTTGTAAATAATTATTACTTGTTTCTTGCTTTCATTCTGTTACGTTCCATTCAGTTGAAGATGAGTAAGTTGATTTTCTTATCGAAATGTATTGCATGTTGTTAATTAAACTAAAGGTACCTAAATGTAATACAGATCCGACCCAAAGAAATTTGGATAAGGGTTAAAATCACCTGTAAATCAACTTTGAATGACATTGTATGATATATCATTGAATTTAGCGTTAAAAGTTATTTCGAAAAATGTCATAAAATATGCAGGTCCGTATTGAAAAAAATGAGGTTGAGGGTGGCCCAGAGCGTACGAAACGTTGGATACAAAATCTGATTATGTCAAAATGAGGATAATTTACTGTCGAATAAAAAATTCCTCTGACATTTTTTGATAATATTCAAAATAAAGTGGGAAAAAAAGAAAAATCAAAATGACAGAATTTACTTTTCTTATGATATCTCAATAACCAGCCCTGATAATCTCGATTTGTTTGAACTACTTGACAATGCTTCTATGAATGCAACTTTTTTTCCATTTGACCGACCTTCTAACTCTTATGGTTTAAAAGTTACCAATACAATCCTATTAAAAAAGTGGCCACTCTGTATATGAACTTAAAAACATGATTAGGTAGAATACGCGTTCTGTTTCTTCCAGACTTTCATCTTTTTTTACACGCTTTATATTAGCTTCACTTGTATGTTTGTTTGTAACCGACTCCTTTGGGCGCGATTTTGACCCACTTCCAGACCTCCGAATGATTTGAAATTTGACAGGTGTACATAATTCCGGTAACAATGCATTAAGAAATTTTTGTGTGGAAAAAAAACGAAATGGCGGCTTCAATATGGCGTACGAGTTTTGTGATTATAGTCCGATTCGCGTCAAAATTGGTATCTGAGGGTTTTCGTGGTCGGAGATTATGATTTTTTTGTCAAAATTGAAAAATTCAAGATGGCGGCTCCAAAATGGTGGACGATTTTTGTGATTATGATCTGATTCTATTCAAAATTGGTATGTAGGAGTTTTTGGGGTCGAATATTATGATTCTTTTGTGAAAATTGGAAAATTCAAGATGACGGCTTCAAAATGGCGGCCGAGTTTTGTGATTATGGTCTGATTCTATTCAAAATTGGTATGTGGGGGGTTTTTGGGGTCGAATATTATGATTTTTTTGTAAATATTGAAAAATTCAAGATGGTGGCCGAGTTTTGTGATTATGGTCTGATTCTATTCAAAATTGGTAAAAATGGGGGTTTTTGGGGTCGGGATTATTATTACCTAAACCAATAAATTATCCCATTTTATAAATATTGCAATAAAAATAGATAAAAATAATATTTAAAAAAAACTCAAAAACACGCTTTTATAAAAAACCACACTAAAAAAATTGAAAATAAGAAATAAAAATTATTTAATTTAAAAAAAGCGTGGCGTGCATGGTTAAAAAACCAGACTAAAAAAATTGAAAATAAGAAAAAAAATTATTTAATTTAAAAAAAGCGTGGGGTGCATGGTATCAATAATTATATGGTAAATTACACACCTAGGGCAGTAAAGTAAGAAATGTCTCAGATCACAGGTAATTGTTGGCCGAGGCAATACCATGCACCCCACGATTTTTTTAAAATAAAATACATTTTTTTCTTATTTTCAATTTTTTTAGTCTGGTTTTTTATAAAAGCGTGTTTTTTAGTTTTTTTAAACTATTATTTATTCCGTTCACTCCTCTTACATCTTTCTCGGTTATCGATCCCAGATGCTTGTGAGATTTGATTGTTCTCCAAATCTCACAAGCATCTGGGATCGATAACCGAGAAAGATGTAAGGAAGTGAACGGAAAAAAAGATGAAAGTCTGGAAGGAACAGAAAAAAACAAGTTAATCAAGACGACAATCCCGGACAGGAGAAAAACCTAGAGCAGAAGTATTGAAAGGATAAATACTTTCTACAACATGTGATGCAAAAAATTTCCCTTCATTTCTTCGGTGTAATAATTTGATTCAATTAATATAATCAACATCAATTAATGGAATTAGAACACTTTGAACACTTTCTCGACGATAAAAACCTCTTTACATTTGGGCAACAGAACGATTAGAATTGCATGCGTATTGATGAAAATATAGCGCAATGAAAGTATTTCATATTACAGCAATAGATTCAGAGTTGGTATATTTTACGTAATTAACTAAAAAAAAGTTGAGTCGTCTATGCCCGCTTCGATTTCAAGACATGATCTCCTTTCCGTTTAGCAATCACCATAAAAAAATATCTCGCCTAAAACAACCTTCAGTATTTTGGTAGAAACAATTTCAGTTAGGTGCTATATTGAAATATTGGCAACCGTGACCAATAGGCGAGATCAATCATTTCTAGAAAAATACCACAAGATAATTACAGAGTTGCCAAGCGATAGTCATAATATTTCTTACAATGTGAGCAGGCCCAAAAAATAATGACATAGCACTCGGTATACATACATATCATTCTTCAGGAATAACTAAATCAAGAGCAGCTATCAAATGAGGAGTCTTCATTTTAATATAACACATGCTAACACAAGTTCTGTTTCATTCATAGGATAAAACAATAACATTTCCTCAGAAGTTCCTCAAAATAGTGACTCTACCAACTCGCCGATCGCAGAAACGTTATTTTTACACGTTGCCAAGCGTTATTCTTAATATTTCTTTACAATGACAGCAGGCCAAAAAAAATATGACATAGCACTTGGTATACATACATATTATTTAAGAATAACTAAATCAAGGACAGCTATCAAATACGAAGTCTTCATTTCAATATAACACATGCTGACATAAGTTCCGAATTAATCATAGGATGAAAAAAAATAACGTTTCCTCAGAAGTTCCGCTGAATAGTGACTCTGGCAACTCAGGAAAATGACAAATCAATGGACTTATAACGTCAGAAAAAGCGGCTTTAACGCTATGTTTGAATGTCTCACTGAATTTGAGCGTTGTAGAGCAGCGTTTATTCGAATATTACATCATATATTCTAGGAAAACCATGCATATATAATATTTTATCACTATATTTCAACTACAAGCACATATGGAGAAAATTTGTGAGTTTGTGATCTCGCCTATTGAGTAACTATATAGCACCTGCAATACAGTTGAGTTAGCACTGTTCTAACTATACTATTATAAAATTGTATTCGTCTGTTTGTTTAATGATGAATTTGATTAAACTTTTTTTTTTTGAAATATTATGATTAGACTTGAAAACTGGTATGTAATTTTTCTCACTACGATGACGAGAACCGGAGATATAACAATAAAACCACATTTTTTCACAACCAAATGCAACCTATACAAGGTGAGCTCCCATTTCAAGAATGGATAGATATATAGATAGATATTTATTTCCAAACTAATAAAACATAGAATCAGTGGGTTCGTCAAAATAGTATAATGTTTAACATATAAATGTATAAAGACAAGTATAAAGTAAAATTTACACTAAGAATAAAGTAAAATATAAGATATAAGGATAGACTAGGTGAGAGTCATCACAAGAGTTCGAGTTCGGTAATGCTCAGATCAAGATACTCCTTGATCGAATAAAAACATTATATTAGTAAGAAAGCTTTGATTCTGTTTTTAAACTGATACCCTTGATCTTTGGAGGTAATTTGTTATAAAGTTGCAGATTCAGAGAATTATTTTGTGACATAAGGAGCCTGCATCTAGGTGTCGTGAGAGAATTTGCATTGCAAATGGAGTAAGAGTGAATTTCTGATTGCACAGTGTATTTATTTTGTTTTTATGAATTTCATGAATATAGAAAGGGAGTAGAAGGTGGCATAATTTGAAGATTAGCAAAAAGAGGGCGGCAGTGTTCGCGATGATGTATTCCTGCCATGACTCTCATAACTCTTTTTTGCACTGAGACAGCTTTATGAGCGTGGCACGAGCCACCCCATAATAAAATAGCCTAAGCCATGTGACTTCGGAATAAACCAAAGTAGCATGATTTGAGTACGTACAAACTAACGCAATACCTCAAACGTCGAATAATTAAGGTGATACTTGATAATTTCTTTGTTAAAGAATCTATATGAGGAGCTCAGTTGAGTCTATCATCAAGTTGCACGCCAAGTAATTTGACGCTATTTCCCTGAGGAATATTTTATTTAGAGGAAACGATGATAGACTGATTTATCTCAATATTGATTTTCAGTTTATTTGATGTGAACGATACTTGAGCTACATTTGATATATTAATAGCTGAAGTACTAACGTTTTCTAGGTATGTACTTTGGGAGATAAATGTTTTGTCGCCCGCGAAAAAAACGTTCTTGATCGGTGAGGTACAGTAGTACAGGTCATTAATATAGATCAAAAAGTGGAGGGGGCCAGAACAGAGCCTTGAGGGACACCATGGGAAATGTTCTTACGATTAGAAAGATCCCCACCAAGTCTAACACATTGGGTTCTACCACCCAGATAAGATTCGAAGAAGTCCAGTGCCAGGCCTCTAATACCATAGAAATACATCTTTTGTAGTAGGATAACGTGTGAGACACAGTCAAAGGCCTTAGATACATCGCATAGCGTAAGTTGTGAATGTTTGCCTTTTTCCAGGCCCTCGGGATATCGGGATATGCTATATTACCCCAGTTGGAGTAGTTTTCTTTGAAAGCAGGCTGTCAAAATCATGACAAAGCAGAATGTAGGCTAAAGCCCTAATTTCTGTGTGGTTGTGTGTAGAGTACCTGTATGCATGTTTACATTTGATGATATATTATAGTACATACGACCAGTGTCGAGATTATGTGTCTTTCAAGTTCTTTACAGTGTTTTGCAGAAAACATATCATTTTCAAATTGACAATTTAACAAAATATATCGATACCATGAAAATGTTAAAGTGCAGCTAAGATTTTATTTATATACAATATATTAGTTTGTGCCGGCTTCCTGGTTGATCCATTGGAGAATGCATTGTTATTCTTCAAAATCTGAGAGATAAGGGGATAACGGTATCACGGGATAACCGGAAAACGGAATAACGGGGTAGCGGGATGACGGGATAAGGGGAAAACAGAATATTGGGATAACGGAATGACCGGATAACGAAATAACGAAAAAACAGGATCCCGGGATAACGGGGCTATGGGATAACAGGAGGCAGGCAAAGCCACAGGCATAAGCTAGGTGGAACAACACAAAGAAAAACAGAAAAAAATACCAAATCCCCTCGGACGAAGTCTGGTGTACCAGCTAGTTTCGTATAATCTCTTTGTTGATCAACTTTGTTTCGTCTATGCAAAATTGCACAATGCACGTCAACCGAAGTCAATTTATGATTTTATCCACAGAATGATTTCATGATCAATTTTCATTTTCATAAATATTTTTTTGTTGGAAAATCCGTTACAGTTTTGACCAATATGAGAACAAAAAATAATGCAGATTCATTCCAGAGTGATCTTTTCCAATTAAAAAGTGAGTTATCTAGGTGATCTGACCTAGAAAACAGTTCACCGAAAATTGAGATTCCACAAGCCTCATATTGTTATCGAACTGAAGTTATTTATAAATTTCCGCATCTGCCATTATTATTGATTTGTTGAAAATATAAACAGGATGTTCATAAAATCAGATGTGGAATCATCTGCGACTGAAATGTAAACTTTAGTCACTATCTTCCATCGTCAAGATAACCTCTTGTGGGGGTATTCATGTTGAAAAGGGAAATATTCTCAATTATTATCTTTTTTATGAGGTGATTCTGATCTTTATCTGAAGTATCACGAATAAGAGGAATATTTTCCGAATTATCATATTCATATATGGTTTTACCCATGAAATATTATTATCTACGACTACCTGGAAACCTGCTCATTGTGTAAGCAGAATCGATCGGGAATCATAGTCTCCTCATTCCAATCAATTATTATTGTCCTAGTAATGAAAAATCTTATTGAAAAAGCATCGTGAAAAAAAATACGAAAATTCTGAAATATATACAGGGTGTAACATAAGTACGTTAAAATATTCGATTGACGTATTCCTGAGACAATTTTAAGAAGATAACCCACATGCGATAACGCAAACTCATTTCCAAGACAGATTCTCTTTAATGTATGGGTAGGCATAATTGGGGGTTATTCAATTGGGCCCTATTTTCTCCCCTTACGTTCGAATGGAGATGCTTACCAAAATTTTTTGGAACACAAGCTTCCCCAGCTTATGGAAGGTGTTCCCATTGGTCTCCGAAATCACTCTTGGTTTATGCACGATGGAGCCCCTGCTCATTTTAGTCTGATAGCAAGAAATCTCTTAGACGTAGCATATCCCCAACGATGGATAGGAAGAGGAGGCACTCAGCATTGGCCCCCCTAGGTCACCGGACCTCAATCCCGTCGATTTTTTTTGGGACACTTTGAATCACTAGTTTATGCTAGCCCCATTGTAAACGAGGAAATGTTAGGGGATCGCATCATAGCTTGCTGCGAAACGATAAGAAACACTCCCGGCATTTTTCAACGGGTGCATAATTCTTTGATGAGGAAAGCAGAAGCTTGTATTACTGTTGGGGGGTCGTCACTTTGAACAGTTGTTGTAATAGTTGTTTCGTTCAATGTTTATATGTTTAATTGCCTAATAAATAACATAGTACTTCTCCGAATTGTTTTTTTACAAACTCCGAAATGTAGGACTTTCTAATTGAATAATTTATCCTGACAATTTTTTTTAATTTGGATTGATTAAGCAGTTTGATAATGCTCAGTTTGAAAGAAGTCCGTGTTCAAAGTTGGATGAAAATAACTGCAGTTGCAAATAACTTATGTCAAAAACCAACCATGTTTTGAAAAATTTCAACAATCTGTATCTCGAAAACAAATCATTTTTCGATAAACATTTCATATGGAAAAAGTAGTTTATTTTGACGAGACCTACCACATACTTAGTTTTTGTAATGCATCGATATAGAGAATTGTAAATATCTCGAAAACGATCACCTCCAGCGTTGTTGAGGAAGTGTACTATTGTTACTTGGAAAAGGTGTGGGAATAAGGTTTTCTCATGAAAAGTACCAAAAGTTTACTGTCAAAAATGTAAGGGCAATTTGAAATAAATAATGACAGCGTACGCAGCGCCCTCTAGATGATACATGAAAACTAATACGAAATTATGATTTCCCACGTCAAAAAACCCCGGGTACCAAATTTTGTGCAAATAACTTATTTTTTGCAAAAGTTATTTTTAAAAAGCGTACAAAAAAGTTGAATTTCAACACCCTGTATCTCCGAAACGGAGCATTTCCGGACACAAGTTTATATGGACTTTTTTTCCTAAAATTGTCTCAGGAATACGTCACTTGAATATTACTTATGTTACACCCTGTATAAATGTATCCACCTGTTGGAGTTTCAGCAATACAATAACTATGTTTTGATTCGATTAAAAACCATACATGTATTAACTAACAATATTGAAAACACTTGAAAGACCCAATGTAAACAAAGGGAAGTTAAGAAAATCAGTCTGTCGTTTTTCAAATGGATGCTCAGAAAACATTGCTCAAACGCAACTTTTCGTTTACGTTATTAGACATAAACATTTGAGATTGTTTATTTGATTTTTTGACAAAAAAACTATCAATCAATCAATTTTTCCAATTTTGTTGCAATTGATTCATTTTGAACCAACAATTGGGAGACAGTGAATGACATTCGATTTTTCATTTTGTTTCACTTGGCTAGTGTACAATTTTGTGGGCATTTGCAACAAATGGAATGAGTTTGTCAATCTCCAATATTTTTATATTTTTTCACGTGAAACAATGGCTACTAGTATGGTCGTACCAGAAATCTAAGAAGGCCGTAAATCAATATTAGCCGACGACCCTCATTATTACCTATTGTTCGAAATATAGATAAGCAATGAAAGTGTGTGTCCTTTAGAAGATTTCCAGGTCCGGATTAAAATATCTCATGGAATAGTTTGGCATTTTAATAATAGTGGGCTCTCCATTATTTTTGGCTTTTGTTAACAGTTTTGTATTTGAATTTATTTGATAATAAAAAATCTCGTAAGGTTGATTTAGAACCCTTGGTAAGGATATGTTTAAATGTGTGTAAATAATGAAATTTTCTTACCTGGCCACCAGACTTTCATAACTAATGGGCTTTTAACGAGATTGTAGCGATAATGTTATATTTACAGTTACAAAATAAATTACATACCATATTTGGAGAACAAGACTGTTTTGAGAACTGAACGCTTTCCAATTTCAGAAATAAAACGAGGAAAATTGAATAACATTAAGTCATTACCTACCTAATATTCCGTGGTGTCAGTTGTGTCTATTTTAAAGTATCTATTCGATTTTTGTGTCGTGAAAAAAGTGGCGTCGATGGGCTCATCCTGAAGCTGGTGGTCGTAGTACCACTAGTAGACAAATGTTACACCCTCATGGGAAACAAATTATATTACATGTTTATACTTTCCTTATGGGACGTGGAATGCCCAAGGATCAAGAAAGTGCTTCTTTAACAAAAACACCGTTCCACAATGTTCAAAATAGTAAGTAATCCTACTTTAAAAGAAAGAAATGAAAAGACTCTGGCGGTTCAAGGAAACTAGATGGCTGTGATGTAGATATAATTCGAAGAACAATATATGCCTTGTACAAAGAGCAAATTGTGCCTACATTAGATATTTTAATGCAACGGCTTAGAAAGAATGAAACTGTTATCCAGTGTTGCAAAGAGACTTTGAGGTAGTCTCTTTTACAAAACGGATTTAAATAACTCACTAGTAGCAGAAAAATCTTAATGGAATCTGTGCGCCTTAAGAAATGGAGATTTGAATACTTATTGGCGATAAACGCATTCAGAGAATATGGTAGAACAGTAGTGCATTTGGATGAAACTTGGTTCGATACACACGATATTCCAAACAAAAGTTGGGTAGAGTCATCTGACTTATGCCAAACTAATAAAGGAAAACGCATTACGATAATCCACGCAAGAACCGAAAATGGATTTATACCAAATGCGTTGTCTTTATCGGCAAAGAACATTAAGGGCTCTTTAGTCGATTATCATGATGATAATACAGCCGAATTATTTGAAGACTGGTTCCAAAATAAACTCATACCAAATATTCCACCCAACAGTATTATCGTCATGGATAATGCAAGCTACCACAGTCGAAGACCAGATGAAGCACCATGTTCAAATGACACCAAAGCCACTATACAAGAATATATGTTGAATAATGATATGTAATATGAGGAAAAGTACACAAAAAACAGTTACTAGAAGTTTTACGCAGTTATTCGATAAAAAAGAAATATTTTTGTGAATAATTGGCTGAAAGCTTGGGACATGCGGTGCTCAGACTTCCTCCTCATCACTGTATGTTCAATCTAATTGAACATATATGGCATCAGCTTAAGTAAGCAGTTCGAAGGAATAATACTTCTCCAACCTTAAGTTCAACTGTGGTAGCTCTTATTCAAACAGAAACTGCAAACATTCCCCATAGCAGCTGGGCCAAGTGTGTTTTCCATATTAAAAAGGTTGAAAAGTCATATATGGATATAGGAAAAATTCCCAAAGAAAAGTTTATTATCAATTTGGATGACGACAGTGAAAGTAAAACTGATCTTCGTGAGTAATTTTGTTCATAAATACCTTTTATCGAGAAACTGAACTTTTTATAAAGTATAAAGTTTGACATTTTACATTAATTAGGTATATCATATATCATCATATAATATAATTATATATATATATATATATATATATTATCACATTTTATATAAAAAACAATTAATTTTAAGGATTTCTCTTAACATTATCTTAACCCAATATCATTATACCTACCTATAAAACAAAATTTAATGGCTAGGGCAGGTACAACTCTGCGTAGAGTCCATCGCCTGCTGATAACTCAAGTGGTTGGTGATTTACGACCTTCATAGTTATCTGGTTCGACTATACGAGATGGACGAACAAAATCGGCTCTATGATCGCAATGTGGCTTTCTCTAGGCGCGCGCGCATTAATCTATGACCACCCTTTTTCATAAATATCTATATTCAATTATTTTGGCTTTCCATAGGCTATCCTTATTATCAATATTCGTAGATGATGAATATTCGTTAAAAACTTCGAAGCGAGTTGCAAAATCGTTAGATGTTAGATACAAATTGATGAAATACTTGACAAAAACATTATTCCATCTAGACATACGGCACTGTGTCATATTATTCTGTGAGATTCTAATAGAATATCGGGACAGTTTGTAATGATTTCCATATTTAATTGTTAGATGTTAGATACAAATTAATGGAATCCTTGACAAAAACATTATTACATCTAGACATACGGCATTGTGTCAGCCAAGTTTGGGAAAAGAGCAGGCGCACTGAGTTTGTGAAATGTGGAAAAGGTGTCTGATATTCCCTTTCAACGGTTTTGTACACAGTGGCTCATTACTGCGAAATTCAGTACTATCTATACCGGTTTCATTAAGGATCATTGAACCTTTTCAAATAATGGTTCTCTCTGGTGAGGAGGCTCGAAAATCGCAATATTTTCATGAAAAGTAACGAGAATTTTGCGATTGTGGAAATGAACATCCTATACAACATTGGGCGCGGTCAGCTAGACATAACAATGAAACTTCACCATTGAATCAAACTTTCAATTCTCACTGTGTATGACATATGACACGGAAACCACAATATACAGGAGGAGCACATTAGTAAGTTTCCTTCTTGCTACTCTTCTATAGATATTTTTTTCCAAAAATTAAAGCGTCATTTTGGATATTCAAATGGGCAAACACAGTAGCATCACAGAAAATGCAAGAACATGAATAATTTTGTTAAGTAACCAATGCGACTAGAGACATTCCAGTCATTGATTTCATTATGAAAATAGCTATTTATGTAATGAATTGCGGCAAGCTTGCCATTTTTGGGTCACCATCACCATAATTATAAAACATATCAGTTTCGCTATGAATTTCAAGATTTTATAACAACAAAAATTTAAATTTAGAATTTCAACGATGACTTCTGAGGACAATGAGTGCAATATCGGTCAAGGTTAATTAAAAGTTAGTGATTTGGATAGATCAGAGGTACCATTCGATATTAAAAATGCAACAGAAAATGCAGTGGTGACCCTTAACCTCAAAAACCTACCTAATATATTGTATGAAACGACCTAAGCAAAAAATAGTTTTCAAATGAAATTGTGGGAGGAATGATAAGCCATGAACAATCTTAATTATTTTCTAATTTTACGCTCTAATGCTCAAAAGTGACACTTCTAAGCACTAGTTTCCTAATTCAGATGACAACTTTAACGTCACCATTGTAAAACGTTTTTAGAAAAATATAGTTTTCCGACTCCTCGGTGCCCTCCTGTATCACGTCGGTTATGGGGAGAGAATATGAAAACTACTTCGTGAACAAGGCATTTTTGTTGATAATATTGATGGACTTTTCGTGAAGCACCGACCTGATCTACTGATTTTGGGACATACGTAGTCCAGCTTCACAGGGTCCTCAGTTGTCAAAATTATCAGTAATTTCACTACTTAATTGTTGACATTTTCATGAATGAGCATGCAACAAACCACAGGTGTCCTAGAAACATGCGACTGACTCATCGTTATCTCATGAATATCATGTTTGTCAAGGAAACGCCAGAATATGTTCAAAACTTTTTCGTTTATCACGCTATGATAAATTTAGATGTGATGTCAAACACACATTGCTCAATATAATAAATTCATCGTACAATATTATCATAGTACTCGAGTATAAATTAATGAAATTTAAAATTTCCAAAAACATTTATACTCCCACAGACTGAGTCATCTAACGTACATATTAGGTTATTTCCTCTTTAGCAAATGTATATTAAAACTTCAAAGACATTATCAATTGTTATAATGATTTGGTCTAGAAGCATGCTCCATTTCCGACATTATGAGGACAGGAAGTGACCTGGAATACTGATAATATGGAAAGAGTTTGTATATTATTAGAAGAATTGATATCCAAAGTATATGCGCATTGATAGTTTTTCTAAAGTTAGTTTTTTTTTTTTCTATTCTGACGGCATTATATATATATATATATATATTATATATATATATATATATATATATATATATATATATATATATATATATATATAGTATATATATATGTTTTTTAAACTATTTTTTTTGTTTTTTGCTCTTAACCGAAACTTTTGTTGAAAATGTCAAAAAAAAATCCCTGAAAATTTGAGCTCTCAATATTAACATTAAGTACTTTCCCAGAGCGTGGAAAGATTTCCCATTTAAAACACACGTAAACTTTATTTTTTTTTCAAATATCTATAATTCAGCGGCATTTCATGATATCATATCGTACTAAACCGAGATTTGCTCAGAATTACATGCTCTACAAAAGTGTTTATTGCGACGTAGCTGTAATCTGCACCTGTAAGATTGTACGGGTCACTAAATTTGATTTTTGTAGAAAATTCTTATTTTTTTGACGTTACTTCATGAATTTATGAAAAATGTGAATAACACACTTTCAGGAAATTTTATTTTCTACAAAAAAAGTCCTATAAACCGAATCGCTAAGATTGATGTAAAGCGTTACCTTTGTCGTAATATAAAAAGTTTGATTCTCAAAAATTTGGGCAGGACAACGTTTGTCGGGTCAGTTAGTTCATCATAAACATATATAATGATTTAGCGAATTCAACAAATGTTTTTTCAATGGTCTTTTTCCGTCAATAATTTCAATGAAATTGTTTCCATATATAATATATATTTACATAATATATATTTTCTCCATTTCTTGACCACATATGATTATTTTATTCATTTTTTCGGAATAAGGGCCTTAGTCAGTCTATGTATTTTTATTCGATAGGACGTTTCGATATTGTTTATGTCATCTTCAGGTAAATTATTTAAACTAATGTAAAACATGTAAAGTTAAAAACATAATACGTTACATATCATCAAACAAATTCGATTAAAATTCAAAGAGACGTTTAAATTACATTGTAAGTTTTGAAAGTCTCTTTGAATTTTACTCGTATTTGTTTGATGTTATGATGTTTTAACTTACATGTTTTACATTATTTAAAGAATTTACCTGGAGATGACATAAACAATGTCGAAATGTATCGTATCGAATAAAAAATACATAGAATGACTAAGGCCCTTATTCCGAGAAAACAAAGAATATATATATATATTTATATATATATATATATATATAAGCCTTATTATGGTCTTCAAAAATCCCATAGAAAAAAGCTCTTTAAATTTTTTCCGAAATCCAATAACTTTTCTTAAAAACCTTTCATTCCCTTAAAACCTTATTGGGAGGGACTATTCATTTTAATTATATAGATGACATGATTAAAAATAGAATTAATTTCCAACAGTATAAGTGTATCAAATAATTTTGAAAATATCACAACAACTCTACCTCCTGAATGCTTGTATTTGTCTCGATTAAATTGCAGAAGAATTAATAATTTTTCTGATAATTATTCATATACCTACATAATATTCGCGGATCGCTTAAGTTTTTACAGTTTCTTACATATTCATGTATATTTTTTCAAAGTAACTAAACATTTTGTAAAATGTCAGACATTTCCACTAGGTATTTATTCAAAAAATGATGATCTTTCATAATTCATTGCAATGAAAACCTTCTAATTAATTCTCTTCTGGGTTGGCAAAATGTTTGCAATTTTCATCGCAAAAAAACAAAAAATTATACAATTTATTATTTTTACCCATTTTGCCGTGCATTTTCAATTGTGAAGGAAATGGATGTATAACTTTTTTGGAAACATTTGTAATTTTTGTTAATAATTGTTTGTCTATATCGTTGAATGAGAGATGAAAAGTGCTGCAAGTTCAACAGAAACGATTTGAAAAAGTTAGAGGTGGTGTGTTGAGGGTTTTCCGGCAGGGGGTTGATTTCTATACATTATTCGAAAAAGGTTGTGATCACTTTTAAGCCTTATTTCCGTTAATTTGTGTTTTGGTTAATAACATATATCTGCTGGTCTAAAAGTTTCGACAGTGACTATTTCATTATATATGCCTGCTAGTTATATTATCAATGTAATATTTTTATTTCTACCAGTTCAAAATGATACTTTATCAGGTGTGTCGTATCACCCTATGAGTAATACATACTTTTCGATATTATGCACCTTGAATGATAATCTGTTTGATCGCTTCAAATTCCTCACACACTGATTAAACTTTTTTTTCCAAGATGAACTTTCTCGATCACGCACTAGTGCAATTTTTTGTTTAGTTTTTCTAGGCTACCTTCAATTTGAATTCTTGGATCTTTTACATCCGTGATCCTGTCATGTCACGTTCTTGGTGATGGAAATGTTTTGTGAAAACACTGGTTTCATTACTTTTATCGTGTTGGATATTATAAACACCAGATTTTGATTGAAAATTTTCGAAAATTTTTTTAAAATTTTTAAAATACTGGATTTTTGAATGAACAATTCGATATGAATAAACTTTCCAACTATTCCCCTACAAACAGTACTCAGCTGATCTATTTGTCTCTCATCGTTATCCAAATGTTCATATTATTTCGTTCAACACGTTATCAGTAATCGGTATATGGTTAACTATCTCTCAACCACAATAATATCATATCATGAAGTTGGGGATATAAGGAATTTGTAAACAACCACCGGTCAAATATACCATCGACAATGTAATTATTGTTGAATACTGAATGGGTGACACTTTCTCGGAGAATGTGATCAGGTTTCATGTGATAATTTTTTCAATAATACCAAAATAGTTTACCGTGAAAATAGGAAACCCAAAAAGTAATGAAACGGAATGCAAAATTGCAGTGATCTTTTAGGGTTCAGGACATTAAGAGGGAAAACTCGGAACTCTTATAAGATCGCTAGTGTAGCCATTTCGTAGTTCTCTCAGAAATTTTGTCATGTATTTCGACATGTTAGATCAGGAAAAATTACTATTTGAAATGTTTGCAGAGAGAAAGTTTTGCATTGATTTTTTTATATTCGACCTGTGAAGTATCTTTGAAAGACCTAATTGAATTGATTATAAATAGCGGAATGTGAAAACTCAGCATGAATTAATGTAACACTTTGTTCTAAAGTACTGGCCTAATAAATATGCGTTCATTATTAACTCATGCAGGCTTTATAATTTCTCAGATTAGTTGTCTCAATTTTTATGGCACTGCAAAATAACAAAAAATTCGCAAGCACTAAATATTAAGAAGGGACGGTTTTCCGACGAAAATAAGCACATTTATTATTGAAGTTGTTTATACATTATAACCTCTTTAAGATTCATTTAAACACGGGGTTAGCTCATATTTTTTTCTATGTAAGTCATTACACACATATGGAGAAACAATTTATTTCGCAGAAAATCACCTGATATTTATCACGTGTAACCTGGCAACAAAAACTGTCATTTTATTATTTTGGGGTTTTCGCATTTAAAATGTGTGAAAAAATATGTTTTCTTGTCTGTCTATATGACGTCATAACCTTTTTCTAATAACCCAATAGAAACGGATTTCTTTTCTCAACTAGACATCAGTTGAAAAAATATTTTTTTACTCATTTTCTATTTTATTGAATGCGATAAAAACGCAAAATAATTAAGTGACACTGTTTGTTTCTATGAGTTACACGAGAAAAATATCGTTTTATGAATGGGGTTCATAAATAGTAATAATAAATATATTTATATGCATTAATGAATGACTTCGAAAAAACATATTGAAACAAAAATAGGCAAAATTACATTTAAAGTAAAAGCGGAAAATCCTATCATGTTTTGCTCGGGTTTATCAGCCAATCCAACTGAGAATGGATCTACGTTGGTACAGAACATTTATTGTGGGAAGCTTACACTTGACCGATGTATATCGAATCAAGTAGCACCCCAGTATATCAATACTGTTTCATGGCACACGATAGCCCAGCTGAGCTTCAAACTCCAAGCAAATAGGTCAAACGCTCAAAGCATTAAAATGTAATCGATTGGCAGTTCGAACAATAACATCGATAAAATACAATGTAAGCGTTTCATTTTTAGTCGCACGCCTCCACAGGAAATCAATGCAATATAAATGGGTACCTAGACCTCTGAAAGCAATAGTTAAAATTCTATACAAATCGCAGTATCCGCCACTCGATGACACATACATACTTAAAATAAGTTACACACTTGCAGGCAATAATATTGCTCAACTTGGGTCTGAAAAGTTGTGGAAGGCGATTTTTTTCAGGCGGAGGTCTTCAAGTAGATTTTGTTTTCAATAACGTTCTGCGCATATGGGCAAAGAGTATTTCGTTAAACGTCCAACTGTTTTTCCTTTGGATTCGTAACAGATTTCTCATATTCTCGTTATTTGTATTGCGTCCCTAAAACGCACTAGGAGTACGACTATTGGTATCGTGGGTTGGTCTATGCTGGCATCTGTCGGTGACCTATTGATGTTGTACGAAATCTCGTATCTTCAAAATTCCACGATGACAGGTCTAAGCTCCACCACACAGATTATAGGTGTCGCTATCTATAATTTGATACTGTTCATATATATATATATATATATATATATATATATATATCTATAAGGTCTCATGGGATATATCAATCATTGAGTGTCGACTCTGCCACAGAAAAATGTATGAAGACATTACTAGAAAATATAGAACAGTTTTTTTTTTTTTTTTATGTTCTGGTTCCCACGAAAAGGGATATCCTGTAATGTTCAGAGAACATCGTGGGAACCTAGGGAAAGAAGGTAGGAGTTGGTGTTCTTCTTAAATTTCTGAAGGTTGTATGCCTCGGGGAACACCTCCCTAGGCAATGAGTTCCAAAGCCTCGCTGTTCGTGGGATGAACGAGTCTTTGGAAAGTGATGTTCTGCAGGTTTCCAAAGTGACCACGAAGGGGTGTGATGACTGAACTTGACGGGTTAATCTCGAAGAGACTGCCAAAGCAGGAACGATTGTTGATATTTCAGAAGAGCATCGCCCATGAAAATATCTATAAAATAGAGACAAATCGCCAACTTTTCTACGGTGTTCCAGACAAGTGAGCGAGTTTGTAAGCGAGGCATCACCGACGAGACGAATTGCCCTATTTTGGACAGAATCCAATAGCCTCAGGATATGTTTAGGTGCCGCACTCCAAATATGGGAACAGTATTCCAGGACAGGTCGGATCTGTGCCTTATAGATCATAAGCAGCTGACTGGGGGTGAAATAGCTCTTGGCACGAAACAGAAAACCAAGTTTTTGGGATGCACTTTTGTGCACATACAATGAAGATTAAAATCAAAGGCAACGAAAAAAAAGGAAGATTGGATAACCAAAACGTTAATAAAGTCTTTCAATGAAAAAACAGCATGTATCTCCGGCTCAAAGCAAACCCTCGCAACGAAGATTCCAAAAAAGGAAATAAAAGCTATAAAAATACGCTCATCAAACTTATGAAGAAAACTAAAACTGACTATTACAAAACTCGCATCGATGATAATGAAAATGACTCAAAGAAACTTTGGCACAATATAAACGATATGTTTGAGAAGAGTGAATCAAATGAAATACACCCAATCAAGATGAATCAGGTAACATAACCACTTATCCCAAAAAAAATATAGGACGGTTCGATGACAACCATATTAATATGGGCAAAAACCTAGCAGCTTAAATTTCCAAGTGAGTTCATCAATATCATTAGAGAGCTGAAAAATAAAAAAGCTTCTGGCATGGACAACCTGAAACCAGAAACCCTTAAACAAATTGCAGGTCCCATATCAAACCTCCTATATATATTTAACAAATCCATAGAAATGGGAATTTCCATCAAAATTCAAAAACTCTGTAGTAAGTCTCACTTACAAAAACAAAACCGAAGTAACAAACTACAGACCCATTCAACTAATCACGAACCTTAGTAAAATATTCCAAAAAATCTTAAAAGCAAGACTAATAAGCTATCTTAATGAAAATAACCTACTTTCTGCTATGCAATTTGGGTTCAAAGTAGGTAAATCTACTCAGGACGCCATACTTGAATTAACATCAGAAATCGACGGATCCCTAGATCATAGTAGGCCATGCATGACATTGTTCTAAGATCTCGCAAAAGCCTTTGACACCGTAAGTCACCCAATATTCCTATCAACCTTAGAAAATATCGGAATAAGAAATGCTTGCCTCATGCTTCTCAGCACATATTTCGAAGAACGAAAACAATATGTAAAGATCAATGATAAAATGAGTAGTTACAAGACCATAGAATATGGTGTTCCACAGGGAACAGTATTAGGACCGAAACTGTTCTCTATTTATATCAATGGATTAATTTCTTGCTAACAAAAGGCAAAATAATCAGCTTCGCAGATGATACTGCAATATTTTATAAGGGTCATAATTGGGATGGAGTCAGAAGCAATGCAGAGTAGGATCTTAATATTATCAGAGACTGGTTTGATAGCAAACTATTATCTTATCAATTCTAAGAAATCCTTCTTTCTACCCTTCACCAACAGAAAATCATCCTTCCACGATTTTCACAAATTACTATTGGAAATAACATAAATCTGGATTCTGTAACAAAAATGAAATATCTTGGTGATTGACCATAAAAGTATGTCTCACGAACGAACTTTCATGAATTAGTGGACTGAAATAAAATAATTCAAATAGTTTTCCAATATGTGTATATGTAATTTAATGTAATAATAGCTGTTATATTAGACATGAGAATGTATTGTTTTTGTTGTTGTTTATTTTGAATAGTATGGAATAACAATATTTTAACATCTATATGTATATTTTTAAACTCTTATTCTGAAGATCTTAACCTCGTGTATAGACATCAAAGTCTACGAGAGTCTCTATTTATTTTGCAATCTATATGTAATATAAATATAAAAATAGTTTTTAATCCTCTGTGAGTTCTTTTTGTTGTTGTTTATTTTGAAAAAATATTATTCGATGTACTTACTTGATGTATTCTTCTCCAAATAAACTCATATTCTCTTCCATTCTAACCCTCGAATAATGTTTATCCCATTTGTATTAAATACGAATTTGATATTTATCCCTATCTATTCAAGATCAACTTCCTCTCATGTTTGATTTCATCACAAGTCTATGTCATTATATTTTCATCCTTCATTCATTCCTTTACTGCGCCGTTGCATAATTATTCCTACCTATTCAAAGTTATTTTCATTTCCCAAACCTTTTTCTCGTTCAAATATAGATATATACCATTAGCGAACTTCCATCGATTCGCTCAAAATGATAACACCCTCCTTTATTTTAAAACACCCCTTTCTGTTCTGCTAACAATCCTATTCCTTTCAGCGATCTGAGAGGGTAAATAAGGGTGCCAAGAGGATGAGTTTCGGTTGATTTTACTCCCCATCATATAAGAGCACATTCATGTCTTTAGATAATGCTGGTCCTTCAAATCTCTGTTTTCCATCATTCGCCTATTACACTCTACACCGTTCAGCAGCTAACATATACAGGATGTCTCAGGATATCTCATTACTATGTATGGTTATGATAGTCCGAACAAAAAAGAAAACATTGCGCTTAGTTGCCTATTTTTATTAGGGGAAAGAGTATGCATTTTATTATATATTATGTTAAGAAATTACCATATATCTACCAAACATTATTATTTGACTTTATTCAATACAATTAATTAGATATACATTTCAAATCTATAATGAATGGATAATTAGAAAGCCAGAAGTTTATATTAATCATTGATATGAAGATGAAAACAATACTATATATGCTAAAGTTGAAAGTGACAATATAAAGCTATGAAACGAAAAATCATACAGATACACCAAAATTCCTAAAATAAGAGGAACCGTGAATTGGTGATATTCCACCATTTTTGCATCAAATCATTCTTTCTGTACAGGTTTATCATTTCTTACGATCAAAATAGAGGAAACTTGAAAATATGCGTTTGTTGTACATATTTCCTTCAACTGACATTGTAAACGTAGTTGTGGAGTAGATTAACGTCTTTTTCATTACACCACACATTTTGAGTTATTCACAAATAAGAAAAATGGATTTGTTGAATTTCGATTTTTTGAATAAAAAAATCCAGTATTCAATTTAAATTTGGTATTTTTATCATTTTAAACATTGATGCTATGGAAATGAAAGAGATTGCATCATTATTCGAGGATCTTTAGATAAAATATCTACAAAATTCATGAAAATAGTAACACCTTTCGAAAACTCAAAGAATGAAACAAGTTTTCATATATTCAGCAGAATCCTCTACTTTTCCATATTGTTTTCCATATTGATTGGGAAATCGAAACCGAGAATTAGTGATATTCCATCAAATCAAAATTTCTGAACTGGTTCATCACTTCTTACGATGAAAATAGAAATAAGTTGAAAATATGCGTTTTTCGTGCATATTTCCTCTCACTGTCATTATATACAGATTTTGAGTTATTTACAAATGAGTCTGAAGAATGAACAAAGAAGGATTTGTTGAATTTAGATTTTTTTCAAAATTCTCAATATTTAATTCAAATTTGGTATTTTGATAAAATGTCTAAAAAATTAATGAAAATAGTAACCAATACCATTTGAAAACTCAAAGAATGAAACAAGTTTTCATATATTTTCAGCAGAATCCTCTCCTTTCCCACATAGATCGGAAAATAAAAAACTGTGAATAAGTGACATACCACCATTTTTTGCACCAAATTATAATTTCAGAACCGGTTCCCAGGCCAACAACATCCATATGTACAAAAAACAGTAAAACTGTTCTATCTTTTTTTTCGTTCTTATTTTTCCTTTCTCAATTCTCAGTTTTTATATATGTATAAACAGCAGAGCCGTAATGAATGAATTGATCAAAGAAAACAGATTAGATAACTTGATTGTTTACGAGAGATACGACCCCATCTTATGAACTATTGAAAAATGCAATAGTTATCACCTACCTCTGGACATCTCATCGTCAGAAATTCCTTGTTATTTATTCGAAAAAACATTTCATTTCCATACTGACCAATAATCAATTTTAATTAAATTATAATAAGTCCAGGTAGGTTCCGTAGGCTTGCATAATGGACAACACTGTAGCCTGAAGCGTAAGTTAGTCTTAAAATGTCAAAGTATTTGTTTCGAAAGGTTCATTGAATTATTGGAATTTATGGAAAAACTATCCCGAGAAACTTCCTAATTGTCCCAAATTGGTTATCATAACATCATAAAATTTGTTTTATATTCATCTCCGGGTATGCTTTTATCGTTCCATTCCGGTAGAATCTAATAATGTCACTTCCAATCAGTGTTGGAAGTTCCACGAGAATGTAATTTGTAGATAAAACTTGGGCTACGGTCAGGGAAAAACAGAACTCGTGAAAACGGTATCCCTGTCCAATGGACATAAAAGATAAATGAGTTAGAAACCGACGTTTCCGTTAGGAAGAGAGATAAACTCATAAACTTTCCCTAGATAAAATTGACATGTAGATTCCCAGTATATACATATAGTTATTTATATTACTGTGAAACATTGTGCGATATCAAAAAAATCATTTATCATGTTTGCGTTACATTGACATTAACATTTAACAACGGAACATCTGAATGTTTATGTTCGATATAGATTGTTGATAAGAGAACAATGTACTTATCGATTGTTTTTGCAATCGTCAGCAGCGATTGATATTTTTTTTATCGACACTTCTCCATAGTTTTCGTTTTCATTGATTACTTCTCTAGTTTATAAACAATGTGTTCGATTTGTAACTAACGCTGATTGGTCGAATTTGATGGTGTGACCGACAAGACCACAAGTGTTAGTGAGCGAGCGTTTGGAAATGTTTTCAAGGTTTCAATCATTTCATTCTGGCAGTTTCTTTGAGTTCGCGACTTTGCGATGTGAACATATCAATTGAAAATAAATGAATATGAAAAAAAATACAAAGGTTATTAGAAAACTGTACATGAAAGAAAGGAACATTATAATTTAAAATATCTGAGTCTAATTCTTTACAAATAACTCAGATTGAAAAAAAAAATCTAATGGGTTCCGGGTATTTTATAAGGAAAAGATCGTGTCGATGAGTTATTCTCATGCCAAATCTAGATTGGCAATCGAAGTTATCGATGTTTGGGAGAATACTGAGTTAATCTCAGTAAAAGTTTTCAGTCTTTTTTGAAAATAATTCAATACAAAAACCCTGAATTTATTGGGCAATTGATTTTATAATTTGGCAGCAATGTAAAAGTGAACATTGCAGAGGTCTCGGGAGGAATAACGAGAACGTATAATATATCTATATATATATATATATATATATATATATATATATATATATATATATATATATATATATATATACAGTGTCCGGCAGAAAGTACGCATCATATGGGAATTTTTTTTAATATAATATGTTGACAAATGTCGATACATGCAATCGCTTCTGCATCAAAAGAAACCCCAAAAGATGTTGTACAGTGCCGTTCGTCTTTTCTTGTTTGGCGGGAAATTTGAAAAAATTTAAATTATGTTTCAAAATTTTTATTTTTTCATCTCAGATTTCTTTCCAAACTTGTACATAGCTATAAAATATCGTTCTAAACAACTTTTCCAAATAACATTTTTCAATATTTTCCCAAATAAGTGTGTTTTGAGACATAATTTTTGAATTCTTTTAATTTCCCGCCAAACAAGAAAAGACGAACAGCACTGTACAACATCTTTTGGGGTTTCTTTTGATGCAGAAGCGATTGCATGTATCGACATTTGTCAAAATATTATATTAAAAAAAAATCCTATATGATGCGTACTTTCTGCCGGGCACTGTATATATATAATATATATATATATATATATATATATATATATATAGTTGATACTGTTATGAGGCAAAGAAAAAGTTAAATATGTAGTTTCTCAAAATTTAAAAGGAGTCCACAACGTGTAACCCCTATACATGTTATAGTGTTTGTTATTGTTTCTCAAAATAATGATCCAGTCCTATTAATGATACTTTTAGGTAAGTTCACATCATCATCAACATTTAAACAAAATTGTAAACTCTCGGTCCGTAAACAAAAATAATTTTATAGACTATAATAATTACCCGAAGAAGACTGTAGGCAAAGTCGAAACGTTGGATATATAATGAATCACTCGAAAATATATTGTATGAATGGCATTTTCATATTTGCATATACTTAACGTAATCAAATATCTCCTTGCTTATTGCTCTCAGCTGATGCAAAAACAACGGATACTTGTTGACCTCGCGTGATTCTCAGCTACTTTAAAATAATGTTTTTTTAGAAATGCCCTATTATTCATAAGTTGAGGCCTCGTATTTCGCACCCTTTTTTCTTCAAATAATTTGTATAGTTTCATGTATGAAAGAAATATGGGAGGTCCAAATTATATTCTTTGGAATGATGTATTCAATGTTTACTCAATCGAGCCCATTATGTTGACCCAGATCAGAAATAGAATTTCGCAAATGGCAAACAATTGTTAACGTATTTAATGAGATACAAAAGTGATGGGTGTGGAAAAAATACTCGAAATTCTTTCCAGTACACACTTCAGTGGACACAAAATAGTGAAAAAGTTGTTTTATTGAAGATTTTGTTAGAGTTGATTTGTTGAAATTATAAACAGGATGTTCATAAAATCAGATGTGGAATCATCTGCGACTGAAAGATAAACTTTAGTCACTATCTTCCATCGTCAAGATAACCTCTTGTGGGGTATTCATGTTGAAAAGGGAAACATTCGCAATTAAATATTGATAGAAAGATTTTTCTGTGAATTGAAAAATCCACGATTAAAATGAAGTTATTTTTTGTGAATGTCTAACAGAAAACAACTACTTCCCCGGCTAAAGCCACGCTGGACATTGAACTACATCTGATAGATATTCTAAAAGGCCCTAATTCAAAGAAAAATCTGAAATTGAAAATTTGCATTTTCATTCAGATAGTTATTTGATTTTCTATTCCAGTCTTGATTAGGAACTCATAAAGATGAATGAGGCAAAGAAGAATGTTTTCCAAAGAGTACTCACCAGAAATCATTCGTAACATTGACCAGGAGGGACATCGCATTCAGTAGGTCTTCAATACATTTTTGTCGACGAAAATCTATTTCACGCTCACGATCATCAGGAAGACCGGAAGAAATGGGAGACACATTTTAAAACAATCTCACTTTGCAAAGATGGAAAAGTTAGAATCATTTCTTTTGGAGAGACACTTTGAAATTAGTATTTTCTGACATTAAAACCTGTCATGGGGTATGAAAGATTGATTTGTTGAAATTATAAACAGGATGTTCATAAAATCAGATGTGGAATCATCTGCGACTGAAAGATAAACTTTAGTCACTATCTTCCATCGTCAAGATAACCTCTTGTGGGGTATTCATGTTGAAAAGGGAAACATTCTCAATTAAATATTGATAAAAAAGATTTTTCTGTGAATTGAAAAATCCACGATTAAAATGAAGTTATTTTTTTGTGAATGTCTAACGAAAACAACTACTTCCCCGGCTAAAGCCACGCTGGACATTGAACTACATCTGATAGATATTCTAAAAGGCCTAATTCAAAGAAAAAATCTGAAATTGAAAATTTGCATTTTTCATTCAGATAGTTATTTGATTTTTTTATTCCCGTCTTGATTAGAACTCATAAAGATGAATGAGGCAAAAAAAATGTTTTCCAAAAGTACTCACCAGAAATCATTCGTAACATTGACGCAGGAGGGACATCGCATTCAGTAGGTCTTCAATACATTTTTGTCGACGAAAATCTATTTCACGCTTCCACGATCATCAGGAAGACCGGAAGAAATGGGAGACACATTTTTTAAACAATCTCACTTTGCAAAGATGGAAAAAGTTAGAATCATTTCTTTTTGGAGAGACACTTTGAAATTAGTATTTTCTGACATTAAAACCGTCATGGGGTATGAAAGATTGATTTGTTGAAATTATAAACAGGATGTTCATAAAATCAGATGTGGAATCATCTGCGACTGAAAGATAAACTTTAGTCACTATCTTCCATCGTCAAGATAACCTCTTGTGGGGTATTCATGTTGAAAAGGAAACATTCTCAATTAAATATTGATAGAAAGATTTTCTGTGAATTGAAAAATCCACGATTAAAATGAAGTTATTTTTTGTGAATGTCTAACAGAAAACAACTACTTCCCCGGCTAAAGCCACGCTGGACATTGAACTACATCTGATAGATATTCTAAAAGGCCCTAATTCAAAGAAAAAATCTGAAATTGAAAATTTGCATTTTCATTCAGATAGTTATTTGATTTTCTATTCCAGTCTTGATTAGGAACTCATAAAGATGAATGAGGCAAAGAAGAATGTTTTCCAAAGAGTACTCACCAGAAATCATTCGTAACATTGACGCAGGAGGGACATCGCATTCAGTAGGTCTTCAATACATTTTGTCGACGAAAATCTATTTCACGCTTCCACGATCATCAGGAAGACCGGAAGAAATGGGAGACACATTTTTAAACAATCTCACTTTGCAAAGATGGAAAAAGTTAGAATCATTTCTTTTGGAGAAAACTTTGAAATTAGTATTTTCTGACATTAAAACCTGTCATGGGGTATGAAAGATTGATTTGTTGAAATTATAAACAGGATGTTCATAAAATCAGATGTGGAATCATCTGCGACTGAAAGATAAACTTTAGTCACTATCTTCCATCGTCAAGATAACCTCTTGTGGGGTATTCATGTTGAAAAGGAAACATTCTCAATTAAATATTGATAGAAAGATTTTTTTTGTGAATTGAAAAATCCACGATTAAAATGAAGTTATTTTTTTTGAATGTCTAACAGAACAACTACTTCCCCGGCTAAAGCCACCTGGACATTGAACTACATCTGATAGATATTCTAAAAGGCCTAATTCAAAGAAAAAATCTGAAATTGAAAATTTGCATTTTCATTCAGATAGTTATTTGATTTTCTATTCCAGTCTTGATTAGGAACTCATAAAGATAATGAGGCAAGAAGAATGTTTTCCCAAAAAGGGACTCACCAGAAATCATTCGTAACATTGACCAGGAGGGACATCGCATTCAGTAGGTCTTCAATAAAATTTTTGTCGACGAAAATCTATTTCACGCTTCCACGATCATCAGGAAGACCGGAAGAAATGGGAGACACATTTTAAGAAGCAATCTCACTTTGCAAAGATGGAAAAGTTAGAATCATTTCTTTTGGAGAACACTTTGAAATTAGTATTTTCTGACATTAAAACCTGTCATGGGGTATGAAAGATTGATTTTTTGAAATTATAAACAGGATGTTCATAAAATCAGATGTGGAATCATCTGCGACTGAAAGATAAACATTAATAACAATCTTACATCGTCAAAGATTTACCTCTTGTGGGGTATTCATCTTTCAGTCGCAGATGATTTTCCCTCTGATTTTATGAACATCCTTTTTAAAATTTCCCCAAAAAAAAATCTTTCATACCGGGCAAAAAGAAAAATACGGCCAAAAATTTTTAAAAAAATGTTTTTTTCCATCTTTAAAAGGGAACCCTTCCCCCTTTTTCTTTAATTTTTCCCTCGTTTTTGGGGAAAATTTTTTTAAATATTTTTTAAAAATTTTTTTAAAAATTTTTTTAATTTTTTTTTAAAAAAAAAGGGAAAAAAATCAAAATCAAAAACGGGGTTTGGGGAAGTCATCAGAAAAATTTAATGCCCCGCAAAAGGGTTTTTTCTGTTAATTTCAAAAAAAACCCTTTTTTTCGTTTTTCTGAAAAAAAATTTTTTCTGCAAAAATTTAAGAAAAGCCACAAAAATTTTTGACGATAAAACAAACGTTTTCGTCAATTCCATTTTTTTTTCCTGTTTTAAATTAAAATTTAAAAAAAATTTTTTTCCTTTTTTTAAAATTTTTTCCCCCCTTTTTGATGGACCCCAATTTTTAAAAAAATTTTTTTAAACACGGGAGCCCCCCTTATTTTAATGTTTAAAACACGGGCTTTTCATTCCCGGGGTTTTTGAAAAAAAAACCCCATTAAAAAATCCCAAATTTTTAATTTAATTTTTCTTTTGAAAAAACCCCCAAAAACAAACCCGGTTTGGGGGTTTTGGTTTTCGTTGAAATTCCCAAAAAAAACCCTTTTGGGGTTGGTTTTTTTCCCAAAATTTCTTGTTTTATTTTTTCCCGGGGGGATTTTTTAAAGAAATTGAAATTTACCCCCCCCCGGGTTTTTTTAAAAAATTTTTTTTTCAAACGGGTTTTTTCCAAAGGGAAATATGGGGGTTTTTAAAAGTTTTTTTTGGTTTTCTTTTTATTTGGGGCCCAAAAAAAAAGGGAAAATGGGGAAAATTTAATTTTAATTTTGATTTTTTTTAAAAAATTTTCTTTTGGGGTTCCCTAACGGGGGGAGGAAAAAGTTTTTTTGGGGAAAAGAATCTTTTTTGGGGAAAAACCCAAAAATTTTTCGGCCAAAAATTTTTTTAAATTTTTTTAAAAAAAACCCCGATTTTTCCTTTTTTGGGTTTTCCCCGGTTTAATTTTTCTTTTACAAAACCCGCCGGGGAAAACTTTTTAAATTTTAAAGAATTTTTCCCCAAAAACCTTTCCCGGGGGCCTTTTAAAAAAAGTTTTTAAATTTTTTGGGGCCAAAGGCAAAAAAAGGTAAAACCCCTGCCAAAAAAGATTTCCCCTTTTTTTAAAACACCTTTTTTGCCCATTTCCCAAGTTCCCGGGGGAAAAATCCGGGAAAATGAAAATTTTTCCCGGAATTTTTAAATAAATTTTAAAAAAATGAAAATTCAATTTCAATCCCGAGGGAAATTTTTTTTTATTCCCAATTCCCCTGGCCCTTTTCTTAAAAAAGGAAATTTTAACTAAACCCCCAAAAGGGGGGAAATTTTTTAAACAAAAGAGTTTTTTTACTTTTTTTTTTGGCTTATGTTTTTGAAAAACAATTTTTTTTTTGAAAATTTTTCCTTTTTTTTTTTTTTTTCTTTTGCAAAGTGAGATTGCTTCTTAAAAATGTGTCTCCCATTTCTTCGGTCTTCTGATGATCGTGGAAGCGTGAAATAGATTTTCGTCGACAAAATGTATTGAAGACCTACTGAATGCGATGTCCCTCCTGGTCAATGTTACGAATGATTTCTGGTGGTACTCTCTTTTGGAAAACATTCTTCTTTTTCCTCATTCATCTTTATGAGTTCCTAATCAAGACTGGAATGAAATCAAAAAAACTATCTGAATGAAAATGCAAATTTTCAATTTCAATTTTTCTTTTGAATTGAGGGCCTTTTTAGAATATCTATCAGATGTAGTTCAATGTCCAGCGTGGCTTTAGCCGGGGAAGTAGTTGTTTTCTGTTAGCATTCACAAAAATAACTTCAATTTTAATCGTGGATTTTTCAATTCACAGAAAAATCTTTCTATCAATATTTAATTGAGAATGTTTCCCCTTTTCAACATGAATACCACAAGGGGTTATCTTGACGATGGAAGATAGTGACTAAAGTTTATCTTTCAGGGCGCAGATGATTCCACATCTGGATTTTATGAACATCCTGTTTATAATTTCAACAAATCAATCTTTCATACCCCATGACGGGTTTTAATGTCAGAAAATACTAATTTCAAAGTGTCTCCAAAGAAATGATTCTAACTTTTTCCATCTTTGCAAAGTGGGGATTGCTTCTTAAAAATTTTGTCTCCCATTTCTTCCGGTCTTCTGATGATCGTTTGAAGCGTGAAATAGATTTTCGTCGACAAAAATGTATTTAACCTACTGAATGCGATGTCCTCCTGTCAATGTTCGAATGATTTCTGGTGAGTACTCTCTTTTTGGAAAACATTCTTCTTTGCCTCATTCATCTTTATGAGTTCCTAATCAAGACTGGAATAGAAAATCAAATAACTATCTGAATGAAAATGCAAATTTTCAATTTCAGATTTTTTCTTTTTAATTAGGGCCTTTTTAGAATATCTATCAGATGTAGTTCAATGTCCGCGTGGCTTTAGCCGGGGAAGTAGTTGTTTTCTGTTAGACATTCACAAAAAATAACTTCATTTTAATCGTGGATTTTTCAATTCACAGAAAAATCTTTCTATCAATATTTAATTGAGAATGTTTCCCTTTTCAATTTTGTTAGAGCATAGTAAAATAATAGGATTTGTATACCAATATCCATAGTTGAAATGCAATTCGGCAGGTTATTATCACAAAGCTATTTCAAGTCGAGACAAGATGTTTTAGATTAAAAATATTAAAAAAAAAATATGGATCCTTGGTCACTATGGGATGGGATCAGACTATGGACGTTGGTGTTCAACAGGGCTCAGTTTTGGAACCTTTAGTCTTTTTGATTTATATCAATGACCTGCCACAACATCTAGACACAACCTCATTAACTCTTTTTGCCGATGATACCTCTAGTTCAGCAGAAGATGCCTAGTGTTGTTGGATTTCCAGTCAAACTCAACACGATATGTAAAAAATTCTCAAAATGGTGTCGATCTAATCGTCTCATTCTAAATGCGGATAAAACGGTGTTGATTCAATTTTTTCGCAAGAAACACATCGAGCAACCAATATATGTTGAAATCAATGAGGTGGCGATACATCCATCAGTGACTACGAAATTTTCACAAACTCAGATTGATTCTGATATAAGTTGGAAATTTCACGTTGATTATTTATGTAAGAGGATCAGTAGTAGTTTTTATGCTTGGGTACAACTTAAGAAAGTTTTGACTGAGAAACATATAATAGATGTCTACTACGCAATGATAAATTCAGTTCTCTCCTACAATATACTTCTGTGGGGAAAAGGAAATATGTCGAGCTTTTACAGCTCAGAATCGAGTCATTCGGATGTTATATGGTCTTCATCACACAGACTCATGCAGACCCGTTTTCAAAATAAAAAAAATCTACCATTACCATTCATTTACATTCACAACTGTTTGCTTTATGTAAAAAAGCGCGTGTTTGAGTTTGATACCAACTCCAAGTGTCAATTAATCAACAAGGAATGGTTATCTCATTAAACTACAACAACATCTCACAACTTTGTTCAAAAATCACCCTCTTTAGCAGGTTCGAAGCTATTCAATTGCCTGCCTTCATATATGAAGAGTATTAATTCACTTTATAACTTCAAATGAAAGGTCAAAGAATATCTTTTGGGAGGGTGGTTTTATTCCACCGATGAATTCTTTGAGTACCCATCCTACCTTATCTCTATAATGAAGCAAAATACTATGTACTCATATTCAGTAGATTTGAAACTGGGCATAGAAATTATTTAAAGGGGTTCACGAACATTATTGATATATTATCTCGCAATAACAAAATTATTTATCCCGGGTTCAGGTCAATATCGCTTTATCAGCTAAATTGTTCAATTTTACAAAAATCAGCCTATTTTTCTCATTCTCATTGAAGTCATACGGAAGAACCTAATTTTTCCAAGGTACCTTCATGTTTATTTTGAGCGAATGTAAATTTTGTCTTGTGGAATTCATTCAGATTATATTCATTGCACACTACCTGGCCATGCCACGTTGCTAAAATAGCTAGATTTTTGTCAAAATTGTAAAATATCGCATGTAACCCATATTCGTCTGCAATACATCATATTTTTTTCTACATGAGATCAATCACCTCTTTTCTCCGAGGAATAAGTAAACTGAGCTTCCCTGCGAAATCAGCATCTTCCTAAGGTACTAAAATTTAAGGAATGGCAGATGGAGGCCTCAGTGTAAAATTAGTTCCTTTTAATCCTAACCCTATGCATTTTTTTCCATGTCAAAAAGGGGAAGCGTATATGGATTCCTCAATTCTTTTCGGAGGTTCTTGTAGGCATTTTTAACAAATCAATGTCGAGTTCGTCTATTTCATCATCATTATTACTGCAATACTGTAATGGTGTTAGATACGTTGAGAAGAGAATTACGTCAGAAGATGACAGATTGCAGCGTTGCCAATATGTACAATATTTCGAATTTTCCAAGGTTATTTGTATATCTACTTTATAGAACGGTATTACTGAGCATTGAAACTAGTAGAACTACTTAAAAAATATGATTATTTCCCAGTTTCCATTAGTGTATTTTTGAAAATTGAGGCATGCACGAATTCCATTTTATGTTTTCTACTATATGCGAAATAGGTTAGGTTAGGTCTGCCTACTAGAGGACCACCATGTCAGAACATACGGGGGTCCGCGGCGTTTTCCGGGTATATGCTCTATAGGGCTTCGCCTCCTTCGATATAGTGGCCCTCATGGGGGATAACTATAGTAGGTGAGATATAAGATATAACCCATATCCCTTCTCGCGCATAGTGGAAAACAAAGAATGTATTTGGGTTGGCAGCCATATATCTGTCACTTGTCATTTTGTGAAGTGTTAGTGAGAACTGTGAACTTGATTTACTCCTTTGGTTGAATTACATTCAATAGGATATATCTTTTTCAATAGTTGTAATGAAAAATTACATGTTTTGTTCAACTTTATTCCTCGAATTGCAGGTTATTATCATCATTATAACCATAATCAATATTATCATTATCATCAAAATTGATAATAAGTAGCTGAACATTTGAAAAGATCGCGTTCTTCTAGTTCATATAATGTTATGTTTTCCAGAAAATATTGTGGTCAATGAATATTGTATTACAAATATATCGATATTAATTACTAACTATTTTTGTACATATCAACATACGCCTGCCCTTTGCTGAATATTGAGGAACCTTTATCGAGGAGAGCGCTTCAAGACTAAGGCCTTGTGATTTGTGAATTGTTATTGCATTTGCCAAGCAAACAAGGAATAGGGAATTGTTTCCGGTGAACAAACGCATTATTCATTATCTGAAACTTAGTCTTGACGTGTTCCGACCCCCTATTTACCGGTAATATGTCAGCCTATGTATGTATGTTTGTTCCTTTGTGGCGCTCTAGATACCAACCGCGTGGGCCGATTTTGAAGATTCTTACGTCAATCGAATTGTCTAAATCTTTCGAGAGTCACTAAAGACATGACAGTAATCAAAATTCAATATGGCGACAACAGACGCCATATTGTGAATGAAGATATGACAGTAATAATCGAAATTCAATATGGCGTCAAACAGACGCCATATTGTGACAAAATTAAATATGGAGGCATCCAGACGCCATATTGTCCTAAACTAAAAAGGGTAAAATAAAAAAAAATAAAAAACCCGACTCCGTAAAAAGTGAACTTTGAAAAAGATGGAAACAAGATGACCATTAACAAATTAAAGACTCGATATTCCTAAATCCTGTAACAAACATCGAAATTACAAACATAATAGCAAACCTAAAAAATAATTCAGCTTCCGGGCCTGACGGGATCTCAGTATCCATTCTCAAGAACATCGGTAAATTTTTCTTAAATCCATTATGTCACATTATAAACATATGTTTTTCCACTAGCTCTATCCCAAATCAATGGAAAGAATCGATAATAACTCCAATATTTAAAGCTGGTAATAAAAACCAAGCCACCAACTACCGACCCATCAGTGTTATTAATAATTTTGCTAAAATCTTCGAGAAAACAGTAATATCGAGAATCATGAAATTCCTAGAAAAATATTATATACTCTCACAGCACCAATTTGGATTCAGAGAAAATAGTAGCACTGATAAAGCTATCTTCCACCTCATGGATAATATTTTGAACAATTTGAATGTAAATAAAAAGTGTCTCACAGTATTCATAGATCTGGCCAAGGCATTCGACACTGTCAACCATGATATATTATATAGAAGGTTAAATGACGTAGGAATAAGAGGAACTACACTGAATCTCTTTCAAGATTATTTATCCGAAAGAATACAGAGGGTGAAAATTAATAATGTGCTCAGCAATCCTTCACAAATTACCGTTGGAGTCCCACAAGGGACTGTCCTAGGGCCCATATTATTTTTAATATACATGAATAATATTGGAAGCATTAGAAATACAACTAGTCATGTCACATCATACGCAGACGACACTGTTATAACCTTTATACATGATTCATGGGAAGAACTTTATAGAACCACAGAAAAAGAGCTAAAAATTTATCATAACTGGCTAAAGGAAAATCTTCTAAGCTTAAATATTGGAAAAACCAAATATATCACCCAAAAAACAAAGCTCTCAAAATCCACATAGAAAATGCAATAATATTGACTGTAACTGTTCAACAATTGAAAAAAGTGATTACATAAGATATCTTGGTGTGATAGTGGACCAACATCTCCGTTGGACTGAACATATAGAATAAACTGTTAAGAGACTGAATAAATTAATATATAAATTTTATCAATTGAGAAATATTGCTAACTTGAAATTACTTTTTATGATTTACGATGCCTTGGCCGAGTCGGTGATAAGATACTGTATAATCATATGTGTTGGCACAGGCAAATCATCAATGAACATTATTCAAGTTGTTCAAAATACATTGTTAAAAATTATCTTGAAAAAAAATCGGAGATACTTAACAAACACGCTGTATACAGAAACAAAATTATTCGAAGTAAGAAAACTATATGTATATCATAGTATACTATGGACACTAAACACTCCAATAAAATTGAACACACATGCATACAATACAAGAACTACTACCAAACTTGCTATTCATATTCCACTATACTCTAAAAGCTATATACAGAAATCCATATCCTACTATGGACCAAAAATGGTGAATATGACAATAATTCTTAAAAAATACTAGAAAAAAAAAACGTAAAAAAGAGATAAAAAAATACATAGATATTAATTATGATTCATTTAAAATACTATTTGACTGACTGAAGTTCCGTTCATCCTCAAATGACAATAGTTCCTTTCATCCTCAAATGACAATAATTCTTAAAAAATACTAGAAATTATTTTCCTTAAATGATAAAAATGTTTTTCAGGACTGCTAGAAAAACTATTTTTCCTTTAGAATATTATTTTTGTTATATAGTTCCTATCATAGTAGAAGTAGATTGAACATGAAATATATTAAACTATTCACACATCATAGACTGCGCACAGCACAAGCTAGGCTTAGGTGACAGTCTATGAAAAAATGAAATATTGGAAAATATCACCATGTTTATACTATACTATATATTATACTATTGTTATGTTGATATATTACCTGAATATCTATCTATCGTTAAATATTGTCAGAAAATTATGTTTTAAGAGGTTAACTATTAAACTTGTTACTGTAAGCAATATCACGCAGTCGGAGGCAATAATATATCTTCATTGTTAAATTACAGAAGATGCCTCTGACTGCGTGAAATTGTTTACAGTATTAAGTTCAATAGTTAACCTCTCAAAACATAATTTTCTGACAATATTTTCCGGTCATCTTGTTTGCATGTTTTTTAAAGTTCACTTTTTACGCAATCGGGCTTTTTATTTTTTCTATTTTTTTATTTATTTATATTATGGCTTAATTTGATTTTAATTTTTCATAACTTGTAGTTTTTAGAATGGTTCCTTCGTATACGCCTAATAATCTACCCTGATGCCAAATATCAAGTTCCTAAGTCACCTAGAGGTGGTCTAGGTTTTTCAGACCTTGATAACTGAGGAACTATAAAAAGTGTATTAATGAAATTCGGGATTCTTTTACGACAGTCAGTGCAACAAAACTTCGTCTATTTTCACGTTATTTCCGAAAACAGACTATTTAAGACGCTATACTAGGTTTGTTCGACTTCCAATTTCAGAACGGTTCAAGAATCGTTCTTGAACTGCGCAGAACTAGTGCGCACTCGTTTCGAATCCTAGGACTGTTTGAGAACGGTTCACGATTCGTGAAAACCCGAACGCGGCAGTGATCCAATGAATAAGGACAGCACAAGAGAGAGTAGAGAACAAGAGATATTAAAAATAACATAACCCTATTGTATTGAAAAACCAACCAATATTTTTTTCAATCTTTATGAACATTTCAGGTGGAGGTGTGTACATAATGGTCCCTTATGTCAGAGATCTAATTTTTTATTCAGATTTCAGTATGGACGAATTTATCTGTTTTCAAAATAAAATGATTGTCCCCAGGATGGAGATGAATATTTCAATAGAGAAAGAACTCTGGAAGCTCCTTGAGCTGTACCAATTACATAAAAAAAATAGGTACCTTCGAGGTGAAATCTATGAAGAAATTATGGGAATTGGTTGGAAGAGAAATGTCTAATCAATATAAAATCACAATTTCTTCCAATAAATACGAAAATCGTTTCAAAGTATTAGAGAGGACATACAAGAAGCTTGTTGACAATAACAGGAAAACAGGCAGAGGGAAAATGAAAAGCTTTGAATTTCAAAGCAAAATGGATGACATTTTTGAAAGAAAGAAAAATATCCGACCAGCAGTACTCCTATCAAATGATGCAATTTTAGGGAAACACCCCCAGAACCTTCAAGTTCTACTGTGGTCCCCTGCATTTCAATTCCCGAAAATGAGAACAAATACTCATTGTTACGAAATCCCCACAGGTCGAAAAACGTTGCAAGTGAAACAAAAGCTTTTTCCTGTGCACATATCAGAAACAATGACATTTTGGTGAGCTTAAAATGAAAAAGAGGTTTTTTTATGACGAAGAGACAAAGGGAGAAGGAAAAGCTAAATATTGCAAAATAGGCTGGAAGAAAAACAAAGCACAATGATTTACCGGTAGTAAGGAATAATTATTGCTTTTTTATGATTTTTATTGTGTTGGAGTTTTTTCTTAAATTTGTATTCATATAGTATTTTATATTTTGGATAAGTTTTTTTATACTAACTTTTTTGTTATTTTATTGAATATTTTCCCCTTTTTGTATCAGTGGTAACAATTTTAAATGTTCCATTTATTTGAAAGCTTCAGATTTGTATCCACAACTTTTTGTTGTACAGGATACTGTTTTCATAATCAGAATAATGGAAAAGTTTAATAATATATCCACTTTGCACAACTGTATAGGTTCACTTTTTGTACCTGACTGAATTATTGTGTTATCAGGAATAAATGTTTTGTGTGTTTATTTTTATCTCAAACATGAAACACATTTATATAAACGTTATTTTGAGATTTTGTTAAAAAGACCCTTTGGTTTTCAATATTTATATCTTCTTCAGGTACTGAAGTCTATTTACTTATAATATACTAGTACAGGAATTATAAAAAAAATATAAAATCAAAATATAGTGTTTTATTGAAGTAATATGAAAAAAAAAATTTAAATAGGAATTTTGCAATAAAAAAAAATTGAAGGATTAACAAACACATTCAATGTTATCAAAATTGAACAATGGTCAAATATCAAATATGGCAGCTACATAATTTCTATAATTCAAACCAACTTCTGGTGTAATTCATTGAGAATCAGATCGTTCATGCAATATTATTATGTAACACGCAGCACGCTCTTGCAAGGGCAAATAAATTCAATTTTTCTGCACTTCAGATGGGGACAGTTGACGAAATCGCATCACAAACAACCCCCATAGTATATTCGATGAACACTCTGCCCTATCTAAATGAATCACTCATTGCTGACAAACCATAAAAGACCAAAATACATTTCTCACTGCCTATTCGTTTAAGGCCTGCATCTTTTTGGAAAAAAAATTCCGAAGCTTCAAACTGTCCTTTGAGTCCATTGACAATGTCTCTAGAAACCCTTAAAAGGAAAAATACTGTAATATATATAATTGAGCATTTTTGGGAAAAAATTATTGGTAAATATATTCCATCATAGCATTTGTAGCTAGATTTTCAACATGTTGTACAGAGCACTAATATTTTCTAAGATAATACCTATACATGAATTTTTGACTCACCTGAAATTTCAATGCTGAATATAAGGTAATGTCTCGTCAACGTAACCTTCATTTTTTAAGTTTGTCTGACAAAAGTTCGGGAATCATCACATTAGGTACAATATTTTTCAGCAAGGGAACTCTTCACCACTACTATCAAATAAATGTACGAACTCCATAATTCATAAAATGAATGAAAAGGTCAAATTAGGTTTAAGGTTATCAACAAATGATCGCTCTCCTTCTTATGGCAAATGCTATTGAGCATGCGTCAAAAAAATCCCAGAACGGTCCAGAACATGTTGAAAAGGGAAACATTCTCAATTGAATATTGATAGAAAGATTTTTCTGTGAATTGAAAAATCCACGATTAAAATGAAGTTATTTTTTGTGAATGTCTAACAGAAAACAACTACTTCCCCGGCTAAAGCCACGCTGGAATGTGACTAAAGTTCATCTTTTCTATCAATATTCAATTGAGAATGTTTCCCTTTTCAACATGAATACCCCACAAGAGGTTATCTTGACGATGGAAGATAGTGACTAAAGTTCATCTTTCAGTCGCAGATGATTCCACATCTGATTTTATGAACATCCTGTTTATATTTTCAACAAATCAAGGTCCAGAACAGTTCTTGCACGAGGAGAGGTACTGATTTCGGACAGTTCTCACAGTTCTAGGACCGTTCCAGCACGATTCTGAGAAAAATCCGAACGCGTAACAAGGCAGTCCTAGATCAGTTCAACAAAACCCGAACGCGACCAATTCTACTGCGCAAACTCCTGACAGTTCTAGAACAGTAATTGTTCGAAGTCGAACAAAGCTATAATCTGTTGAGAGTTTCAAGTATATTCAGTCACATTGAAAGAATTGGCTTTTTTATATCATGAAACAAAAAACGTAAAAAAAAGAGAATAAATAATACACAAACTGAACAAGAAAAGTCACAGCTGTCGGACGATTATTTTGATTGATCGTTAAGCAACGTCTACCAGGATAGGCAACTTTCAAAATAAATGTTTACTAGTTCCATCGATACTCAACACATTTTATTGTTGAAAACAACTTAAACCCTTATTACACTATGCCTTTTTCGTGCCTATTTGTCTGCCTGACTGCCCGTGGCTGAAATTTTAAACAAATACGCATGCGCGCGTGGCTATTTTGTTGATTGTTTCAGGCGTGAAAATAAATAGGACTGGTTCTATTTTTTCCGCCTGAATCGAGGGGATTTCAAGGACGTTTGTGGAAATGTCAAGTTTGCCAACACACTAACCAACAAATAGATGAAATTAATCACATAGTTTCGTTTTGTTCAGTGTGACAGAAAAGAAGAAAAAATCGTGTGCCAGGTAAAGCAAAAGTTGAAACAAATAGTACAGGTATACTAAATTACTTAATCATTTAAGGTAAATGTCAATTTTCCTTAGGTTTGCAGCTCTGAAATTAGCGCCTGAAACAATCATCAAAAAGGCACGGTGTAATAGTGCCAGTTATTTGGGGAAATTCAGCCAACAAATAGCCATGAAAATAAGCACAAAAATAGGCACGAAAAAGGCATAGTGTAATAAGGGTTTTAATGTTGGATACATAAAATCACCAAAATTGAAGTGAATGCATTTATTCTGAAATTACAATTAATATTGAATGCATATATACATATTTTGAATCAGCATTTCATTTATGGGTTTGAAAATTTATTCTGATTTTTTTTTCAGTCTCTCCTTCCTAGTTTCGGGAAGGACACAGCACATGTGATAAAACGGGGTCTGATGTGGCAACAACGCGACAAATTCTTCAGCCGCTGGAAAGAGCGTTATTTCATCCTCACCAGGGACTACTTATACGTCTTTCGAAGAGCCTCTGGCACCGACAGAATCTCAGAAATGGGCCAATTCATCTTCAAAGTCAAACTATTAGACGTGGTCAGGATTGAATGGGAGAACAAAAAGACTTACAGTACTGGTGAGTCCTCTAATGATTTATAAAATTAAATCCTACCATAAATATAATTGGCGAAAAGTTGTTACATAGATGGAAAAACTTTGTGGAAACGGTAAATATCTAGTTACATCACACATGCACTCTGAATATGGGGAAAATACTTTTCTTACGTGTTTTTACCGTTCCCGAGTTACAGCACATGAACTACGCTCCCTCCACATCCTCCTCAACTAAGTGGGGAGCTCCTCGAAAAAAGAGTACTGGATTCTTTCTTACATAATAATATTATCTTAACATTTTTTATACATTTTCAGCCAATAGTCAAGTTTATCGAAAAAGATCCTCCTTCTTACACAGTTGATTCATTTATTACCAACATGAAAAATAAGAAAAGTTGATAAATGTCATCTGTCAAAGGAATGAGAATTGTTCATTTGCAACTGTGTAAGAAGGAGGATTTTTTCGATAAAAACGACGATATTTTGTGCAAAGTTGTGCCGAAAATAAGTGATTTAGGGTGTATTGTTTATGATAGTAAAAAGAAGGAGGCATTTTGAGTGAGTTTTGTTCGAGAAAACGGTGCTTGAAATTGAGGTTAGTTTATTTCGGAAAAAGCGATATAACTTGGGAACGGTATGAGACCGCCGCATTTTTTTTTCCGGATTCGTGTTCAGGAGGCAAAAACCCGTAAGAAAAGTGTTTTCCCCATATTCGGAGTTCATGTGTGATGTAACTAGATATTCACCGTGGAAACTATCAATTATATGATTTCATTTGTCAAATAACTTGGTTCTGAACACATGCGTAAATCAACTCATTCTTGTCAACACTCAAACTTTTAATGCAATTTCATTCGACAATATTGAATACCAATTGGGCAAGAGGTTAGTTTTGGTTAACCCTTTCCGAATATCTGAAGTTATAAAAAACGATAGTGGTGATACATTTTTATATCATATTGTAAAGAAAATAGCTTTCATTCAATGTTCTCATCAGTCTCTCTTTTGAATGAATCTTTAGAACGGCTAATAATATGTCAAGACAAATATACTGATTTTCCTTGCAGTGCTCCTAATTGCATTCTTTCCCATTTTTAGTTTTGCATTTTGGGTCGTTTCCTTTTCTTTTCGTGAAAACGAAACAATGAAACCTTATTTCCCATTGTTCCATTGTATAATCCATTTTTGAAAACGAATTTATAATTGTCATTGTTTATAATCCCCATTACAAATCTACTTCGGAATGACTTCCTCTTTATTGACTGAAGGGTGAAAAAATCACCAGCCGGTTGGCAGTATTTGTGTCTTTCATTTCCATATTATATCAATAAGCGTGCAGGTTAGGTTAAAACAACATGAAGACGGGACTCTTCGACGAAAAATATATTTCAGTTCACAATATTCCAGTGTTTTCCGCGAGATTATTGATTCAGGTCAGAAAATTAGAATATTAAAGAGACAAAAGAACATTGGGAAAAAATACAAATGAATCAATATTTGTGTCTTTTTACCGAATTATGATATACAATAATGTTTACGAGATACCAAATCTGGATGTCCTGCCGGCTGATATACTGCCTTCTCTCACCGGAGTATCTTTATTTGTTAGATTTGTTTTCCATCAATCACCATGATGTGTTAACAGTGAACCAACTTTTCTGATGGTTTTGCGAAATAAAGATACTCAAATCAATGTTAGTTCCAATACACAAAATTGTGTTTATTTAGAGAGCCATTTGAATTAAACGTTGACTCGTCGCTGGTTATGATTATTTCACAAAAGTCAATCCTATGGTTATGATCGTTTCAACTGAGATGATGAGTTCCCGATTTGCAGGTATTCAACTTACTAAACTATATTTGGAAAGAAGTTGGTAAAATTTAAACAGGGTGTTTTTCAATAACATGCTAATATTTGTGGAAGTTATTCTTGAGTCCATTTTGAGAAAAAAACTTCCCATGAACAATGTCCTAAAGGTCTTGACTTTTGAACTACAGGGTGCTATAATTTTAAGAAAAAAATCAATTTTTTATGATAACTTTGGTGTAATCCTAGATATTTTTGTGAAACGTAGTACGCATGCATGCATCAAACGGCATTTTCTGCAGTACAACATTTTTTTTTTCTTGCCAGTGGCGTTCGTGCGGGATTTGCACTGAATCATTTTGAAAAGAAAAGTGATACGCCACTGTTTTTTTCTTAGAGTAAAAATTATTTTTAAAATTATTATTCTTTTTTGAGCAAATCTAGTCTCCAGATATTTTTTTTTGTTTGACGTACGGTTTACGCATGAAAAAGTTGATTCATTCATTTGCATCTCGCTAGATCACTTACGAGAAAAAACAATTTATGTAACTTTAAACAAAAATTAATTCAAGAGGATAATTTTCAAACGGTGAAATTATAAAATCAAAGTAATCTAAATACATTTTGGAATGCTAACAAAAAATTACCCCGAACGAACAAAGACATAAATTAAATCAGATGTTCAAAATGTGAACCTCATGCAAATATGCATGCCTTTGCTCTTTTTCTCATGGACTCACGTACTCTTTGGAAAATGCCGGGACTGTTTCTAATAGTTTCTCAAGAAACTATGATGCGGTTTCTCAACTGCTTTTCAGTATGAATTGGTGGGCTGTGAACCGAAGTTTTAAGATGGCCCCACAGGAAATAATCTAACTATTGAGGTCCGGGAACCTAGGTGGCCATGCCTGTGGTCCTCCGCGACATATCCAGTGATTATTGTAATTTTGGTTTGAATATTCGCGAGAAAGAGCACTGAAGTACGCTATTGCCCGGTCATACATAAAACAAACTCGATTTCTTACTAAAATGGGAACATCTTCCATCAATGCTGACAATTCTACATCGAGAAACTGCCGGTAATTATGCTCATTCAACCTCGCATGAAGAAAATAGGGTCCAATCAAATAATCACCGCATATTCCAGCCCACACGTTAATGGAAAACTGCTGCTGGTGATGGGATTCCAAGATTGCATGTGGGGTTTCTTCAGCCCAAAAATGATTATTGTGAAAGTTTTTGATGGCGTTTCTGGAAAAATTAGCTTCATCGGCCAATAAAATTTCAGTATCAAATAATGGATTTTTATACACTTTTTGAAGAAACCATTAGCTAAAGTTCACCCGTAATGGAAATTCGCGAGGGAGTAGCGTTGGATATGGTAGGAATATAATAAAAAGTCATGGAGAATTTTCCAAACAAGAATATGTGAGATATTCAAATTGTTCCAAATTTTTCGTGTACTTGATCCGGGATCTTCCTCAATTGAATTCAAAACCGCTACCTCAATTTCTGGTATTCTTACTGTACTTGTCTCTTTTTATATGATTGTCTGGTTCAAATCTCTCCTTTTCATGCAACCTTCTGTGAATGTTCGAAAATGTTCGTGCATCCAGAATGTTTCTATTTGGAAAGCGGTCTTCATACAACCGCCTGGCTTCCAGTGCGTTACCATCAACAAGCCCATACATGTAATCCATATCTGCAAACTCACAAAATGGACTATGTTTTTTTAATAATCTTGTTAATTTTGATGACTTAAATACGTGACAACTAGAATAGGTAGACAACTGCAAAAACTGTTTGTTTTTAAAACAAAATCTGCTTCTTACATACTAGATTTGTTTTTAATCCTTGATAATACCCAATTTCATAACAGTGTGCAAATTAATGAATTTTATTTTCATTTGCAAAAACTGTACGTTAAACGAAAAAAAATCAAGAGACCGGATTTGCTCAGAAAGGAATGAGGATTTCAAAAATACTTCAAAAAAAGCTGTGGCGTATCACTTTTCTCTTTAAAATGATTCAGTGCAAATCTCACACGAATACCACTGGCAAAAATGAAAAATTATGTTGTACAGCCGAAAATGCATTTGTTGCATGGAAGATGCGTACCACGTTTCAAAAAAATATCTAGGGTCATAACTAAGTTATCATAAAAAAAAAGAACTTCAACACCCTGTAGTTCAAAAGTTAAGACCTTTAGATTATATGTTCATAATAAGTTTTTTTCTCAAAATGGACCCAAAAACACCTCCTTAAATATTAGCATGTTATTAACCTCATGCAAATATGCATGCCTTTGCTCTTTTTCTCATGGACTCACGTACTCTTTGGAAAATTCCGGGACTCTTTCTAATAGTTTCTCAAGAAACTATGATGCGATTTCTCAACTGCTTTTCAGTATGAATTGGTATGCTGTGAACCAAAGTTTTAAGATGGCCCCACAGGAAATAATCTAACTATTGAGGTCCGGGGACCTAGGTGGCCATGCTTGTGGTCCTCCGCGACATATCCAGTGATTATTGTAATTTTGGTTTGAATATTCGCGAGAAAGATCACTGAAGTACGCTATTGCCCGGTCATACATAAAACAAACTCGATCTCTTACTAAAATGGGAACATCTTCCATCAATGCTGACAATTCTCCATCGAGAAACTGCCGGTAATTATGCTCATTCAACCTCGCATGAAGAAAATAGGGTCCAATCAGAAAATCACCGCATATTCCAGCCCACACGTTAACGGAAAGCTGCTCCTGGTGATGGGATTCCAAGATTGCATGTGGGGTTTCTTCAGCCCAAAAATGATTATTGTGAAAGTTTTTGATGGCGTTTCTGAAAAAATTGGCTTCATCGTTCAATAAAATTTCAGTATCAAATAATGGAGTTTCATACACTTTTTGAAGAAACCATCAGCTAAAGTTCACCCGTAATGGAAATTGGCGAGGGAGTAGCGTTGGATATGGTAGGAATATAATCAAAAGTCATGGAGAATTTTCCAAACAAGAATATGTGAGATATTCAAATTGTTCCAAATTTTTCGTGTACTTGATCCGGGATCTTCCTCAATTGAATTCAAAACCGCTACCTCAATTTCTGGTACTGTACTTGTACTCTTTTTATATGATTGTCTGGTCCAAATCTTTCCTTTTCATGCAACCTTCTGTGAATGTTCGAAAATGTTCGTGCATCCAGAATGCTTCTATTTGGAAAGCGGTCTTCATACAACCGCCTGGCTTCCAGTGCGTTACCATCAACAAGCCCATACATGTAATCCATATCTGCAAACTCATAAAATGGATCATATTTTTTTAATAATGTTGTTAATTTTGATGGCTTAAATACGTGTCAACTAGAATAGGTAGACAACTGCAGAAACTGTTTGTTTATAAAACAAAATCTCCTTCTCGCGTACTAGATTTGTTTTTAATCCTTGATAATACCCAATTTCATAACAATGTGCGAATTAATGAATTTTATTTTTTATGCAAAAACCGTACGTTGAATGAAAAAAAATCAAGAGACCGGATTTGCTCAAAAAGGAATGAGGATTTTAAAAATACTTCAAAAAAAGCTGTGGCGTATCACTTTTCTCTTTAAAATGATTCAGTGCAAATCCTGCACGAACTCCACTGGCAAGAATAAAAAATTATGTTGTACAGCCAAAAATGCATTTGTTGCATGGAAGATGCGTACCACGTTTCAAAAAAATATCTAGGGTCATAACTAAGTTATCATAAAAAAAAGAATTCTTTTCTAAAACTTCAACACCCTGTAGTTCAAAAGTTAAGACCTTTAGATTATATGTTCATAATAAGTTTTTTTCTCAAAATGGACCCAAAAACACCTCCTTAAATATTAGCATGTTATTAAGAAACACCCTGTATGAAGCCAAGTGACCTAGTTGGGGAGGGACGTCGAAGATGACGCAGCGTTTAAGATGACGCACCCTAGTTTCTTAGCCAGTACTGCATAAATATCAGCTTTTATACTCGTTGCGCCCTCTTTGGGATACTACTATTACTAAATGCAATCGTGAAAGATGGTCGTAAAATTCGATAAGTGGCCAGATCAACAAAAGAAGTGAAATCACATGACCCCCCATGCTATTTAAAATTTTGAAGTTGATGTGGCCCCCGCGCCATCTGTCGGGCAATCACAATGTCTTTTATTTTAAAAAGTAGTATCGGTCATATCATACAATACCCTTTTTTTTTCATTGTTCTACATCGAACCGTTCGAAAGTTAAAAGGGGGGAGGGGGGCATAAAAAGCCGCAAAGGCACATATCAACGAAATGAAAAAAAAAACTAGATGTTTGGAAAGAGAATTGAATTTATTTTCAACGACGTTGAAGTTGATGTGCCCCCCGCGCCATCTTTATTTTAAAATGTCTTTTATTTAAAAATTTCTTTTTTTTTCATTTTTCTATGTCGAACCGTTCAAAAGTTAACAGGGATTGGAAAGGGGGGGGGGACTATTAAAAGCCGCACTGAAATAACTTTTTATTCACTCAATCAATAAAAATAACATCTAACAATGCAACTGTTCAAAGATAAATATCATTGTCAACGAATTAAATGATCTGACTGTTTACCAACAAATAACATGCAATTCCGTTTCAAATTTTTATTTCATCCTCATTTACTTGATCGAAAAAAATTTAAGGTTCTTAAGAATCGTTAAAGATAAAAAGACGTTTTCTCGAATTCGACTCAAATGCGAGTACAATAAAAACATGTATGAGATAATTTTTTTCGCCAAATCTCAATTGTGGACGTCTATCAGTGTCAAACTGATCTTTGATTGAACGACAGTACAGTGAATTACTTGACTAAAGCTGCTGAATATCTTTCCGCAATAATGGTGTATACGATCGCGGAAAGAGTTGAAATAATAAATTTTTTTTTAAGAATGATGAGTGCTTATTTGTTCAATGAAACGCATCCAGATAAACTTGTTGCTGGAAAGTACGTTCTAGATTTATTCCAAAATTTCGTCAAACTGGATCAGTAGCCAACAAGAGACGAGACCCAGAACGTGAATTTCCGTTGAGAAATGAAGCTGTTGAAGTTGCACTTTCAGAACAAGTTCATGTAGACCCAACATTGAGCACAAGGAAATTGGCTAGTGTTACCAATATCAGTAGAACCAGTATCCGCCGAATCCTGAAAGATCATAAATTCCACCACTACAAAATACATTTGGTACACCAATTGAATGAAGATGATTTTGATAGGCGACAGGAATTTTGTGAAATTATGACTACGAGAATGGATGCTGATGAGAATTTCCTTTTCACCATCTGCTTTTCTGATAAGTCTACATTCTTTTTGAATTCGACTGTGAATTGTCATAATTGTCGTTATTGGTCAGATGCCAATCCACATGTTTTCCACGAAATCCATACTCAAACTCCCCAAAAACTCAATGTCTAGGCCGGTATTTTTGGGGACCGTTTGATTGGACCAGTATTCCTCGACGGTAACCTGACAGGAGAAACTTATTTGGAATTATTGAATGAATTTGTTTATCCATAATTAGTAGACATAATTGAAAATGACGATCGTTACCATGAAGACCACTTGATATTTCAACGAGACGGATCACCTCCACATTATGCACATCCTGTTAGGGCGTTTTTGGATAGAATATTTCCTGGAAGTTGGATTGGAAGAAGAGGCTCTATAGTGTGGCCAGCCAGATCTCCAGATTCAACCCCACTCGACTTCTACCTGTGGGGTCACTTGAAAAACAAAATCTTTGCAACCAAACCAGAATCTCTGGAAGATTTACGAAGGAGAATTATTGAAGAATGCCGTCGAATAACGCTACGAAATGTGAGGTCTCGTTTTGAAGAGAACTTGTACTATTGTATGGAAAATGGTGGTAGACAGTTTGAACATTCAGTTCATGGACAATAATAATTATTGCGACAGTTGCTTTATCAGATATTATTTTAATTGATTGAGTGAATAAAAAGTGATTTCCCAACTTCAAGTTCCTATATCTCGAAAACGAATCGATAGAATTAATTTATTTTTGTTGTTGGATATTAAGAAAGAAAATACCTTCCAAATGAGGTGTCACTTGCCATATGTTGTCATTTAAAAATTTAGGGGTGCCGGTCACAGCTCCGAGGGATGGAATGTATTTCGGGTGAATTTCATCGCGAACGATGTCCCCCTCGAAAATGTGTCCGAGCGTTTTTATATAATTCGCTTCTGCCGACCTACAGAGCCGCTGTTTCGTTTTCAAGGGCCCACTCTGTATACCAAGAGTAAATTTGAGTTCGCATATCATTCTCCTGACTACCTACGAAAATACCCAGAGTTTCACCTCACTGCTGAAATCCTCTGCAGAAGATTTAAAATTGCGCAAAAGCTGTATTATTATCATTATTGTACTAGCTTTCGGAATAATTGAAGAGTCATTTCTATTTCAGTCGCCCTTATCCTCGGTCGAGATGGAAAAATATATCTCAGGTCATCCGAAGGACTGGAGGAATGGTTCGAACTCTTGGAGGAGTGTATGTTCACCAGTAAAGAAAAGCGGAAAGCTTTGAGGTATTCACACAATGATGGCAAATCTAGGGATAATAACAACGTCAACGATTGTCTCGAGGATTGGAAAGCTGATCGTCAGAAAATACGTAAGTAAATAATAGTATTCCTGATTTTTTTTCTTTCTTCAATCAGCGAAACCATACCAGCATGTGAATTATGTTCCACGATATTTGCTGGGATATTTTTGTTAGCCCCAATCATTTATAATGACGAATATATCTGTAGTGAAGTTTTGTGCAACCTTCCTGTATTTATACAGTGACCGGCAGCAAGTACGCATCATATGTAAAATTATTTTATCAATAAATTTTGACAAATATCGATACGCGCCATCTGCATCAAAAGAAACCCCAGAAGACGTTGTACAGTGCAGTCTTTTCGTGTTTGGCGGGAAATTAAAAAAAATATATAAATTATGTCTTAAAACACACTTATTCGAGAAAATATCGAAAAGTTTTTTCCGGAAAAGTTGTTCAGAATGACATTTTATAGCTATGTACATATTTTGAAGAAAATCTAAGTTAAAAACATAAAATAAAAAATCTGACAAAGAAACTCATTACTAAAGTCATCAGTAAATTTTAAATAATAGTTTTTGAAGATTCGCAAGCTATTTCTATGTTATTCGAAGAACATTTTGAATTTGTTCATTTGTCATGTGTTCAGCTGCTTCATAAGAGGCCACTGAAATATCTACAGGACATTATAATCCCGATACTATTTATTATTAATAAAGGACGAAATTATGAAATGGCCGATGTTTATAAACCTTACTATTAAGGTACTCCCATGAAAATAAATCCAAGGGCGTCAAATCTGGGGATCTTGCAGGCCACAGGTTTTCTGAATATCGTCCTATTCACTTATGAGGAAAGTATTTTTCAAGCCACGCTCTGACTTCAAGGGTACTATGTATTGTTTGATGTCTTGTTGGAAAAACATATCATTTCTTCTTTCCAGCGGTAATCCATGTAAGAAATAAAAAAACTCCTTATTTAAAAACTCCAAATGATTTCGTGAATTAAAGTAACCCCTAAAAAAGTAAGGCCCAACGATCTGCGATCTCAATAGGGTAAGGTGTGGATGAGTATAATTATTCTTAAAAATTATTCTAATGGATTTTTCAGTTTGTTCCTGCCTCTCCGATAGTTCCATCTGTGGATTTTCTGTTACCGATAACAAAACATTGAGGGTACCTCCTTCATTAGTGACGGGCTTACCATGTGGAATTTTGTAACGATTTTCTACACTGCCTGTAGCTTTAAATTTGTTCAAAATACGCAATATAGTAGATCCATGGATGTCCTTATTTGGATATCTAGCAATGAATATATCTGCTGCTTCTCTGGAACTATGAAAACTCTCGTCACATATCAAGACGAGCTCATTTTTTTTTGCAAATCTAGCTATTCTTGGGGCATCTCTAATTTTTGTTAACGCCCAACAAAATGTAAAATCACTTTTACAATGGAAAGAACTATACAAGAAAGACGATAAAAATACCTGGATAAATAATAACACTACTAAATCGCTTGACAACTCTTAATAACATATTAGCATTATTAATCAATTGTTTCATGGCCTCTTCGATCATGATGAAATCTGCGATGCACGCACCAGTGATAATATTGTAGGTATGCATGATTCCAACAATTTGCCAAAAATCAATTTATTCTTTGTTCGAATATTTTTTTTTATTAAAATTGTGTAGATACAAGGGTATTCATCGATAATAAACAGTATCGTGATTATAATGTCCTGGATATATTTGCGTGACCTCTTATGAAGCAGCTGAACACATGGCAAATTCACAGATTTCAAATTATCTCCGAATAAAATAGAAATATCTTGCAAATCTTTACAAAATATTATTTTAAATATTACTGTTGGAGTAACTAAAGAGTTTCTTTGTCAGAAATGAATTTTTCCAAATTGATTTTTTTTATGGCAAATAAATTATTTTTATTTTTTAACTCAGATTTTCTTTAAAACGAGTACATAGCTATGAAATGTCATTCTGAACAACTTTTCCGAATAACATTTTTCGATATATATTCGAATAAGTGTGTTTTGACACATAATTTTTAAAAAAAATTAATTTTCCGCCAAAAACGAAACGGCGTTGTGGAACGTCTTCTGGGGTGTCTTTTGATGCAGAAGCGATTGGACCTATCGATATTTGTCAAAATGTATTAATAAAAGAATTTCCCATGATGCGTACTTTCTGCCGGTCACTGTATTCATTAAATCAGCGGTTATATTTTGTTATTGAATAAATTTAAAAGTACGAATTCAAAGCGAACCTTGTAATAGAATATGCATTACAGAACAGAATGAGGTGGTTAATATTTATCCATTTCGCAACGAACAGCTGCACAGTAACCTTGTTGGATTTTGCAGATTATCCATCGGATGTAATCCAATGTTCGTCTAGCCAGGAGAGTAGTTGTTTTCTGATGGATATTCAACTCAACACACCTATTGTATAACTGATAATAGGGGGCAATCTTGAGGAGTAACATATGTTTCATGGTCTTTGGAATAGAATATTTTCTAAACAGATCAGATTATTCTCCCTAATTTACTTGATTTGACAACATTGGCCGGTTCACAGAAATTGCATGACGATACATTCTTTTTGTACCACAGTTTTTTTTGTGGAAGGGGAAAAGCTTGTATAAGACTTTCACACCAGCACTGCACTAGCATTCCTTCAGTGCAATCTGATACACACGATTCCCGTTCTATTCAGCCCACTTTCATTCTCCTTTATTATTATTACAAGCTTTTATTTAGTTTCACCTGTCCTGGTGTCTGTCTGTCTCTAATCAAATTTCGAAAGTTAAATTTGATCCACTTCTAATCGTCCGATTGATTTGAAATTTGGCAGGAGTACATAATTCCGATGACAATGCATTATGAAATTTTTGTTAGAAAAAAAACAAAATGGCGGCTCCAATATGGCGGACAATTTTTGTGATTATGGTCCGATTTTATTCAAAATTGGTATCTAGGGGTTTTCGGGGTCAGATATTATGATTTTTTTGTCAGAATTCAAAAATTCAACTCGGCTTCAAAAAGGTGAACGAGTTTTGTTATTATGGTCCGATTCTATTCAAAATTGGTATGTGGAGGTGTTTGAGGTCGACGATTTTTTTTAAAGCAGTTTTACTAATTTTTTGTTTCACCTATCCTGGTGTCTGTCTGTCTGTGTGTTTGTCTGTCTGTAATCAAATCTTCTAAGTTAAATTTGACCCACTGACAACAACGATAGTGATGATATTAGCATCGATTTTCCTTCCTCTTAGTTCTTTAGTGCCACGATGCACTTTTGGAATAGTTTTTTATGTCCAGTGACATAACTGCGGATTGTGTTGGAAGGAGAATGTATTCTGATCAACATGTGCCTTTTTTCAGAATTCGAGTTCGCCTTCACCGAAAATTGTGATCAAGGTGTCATTCGATTCGTAATTGCATCTAGAAACTCTTTGAAAAAATTGAAGTCCCGCTCGAAAAAAGTTATAAATACTTTTGTAAAAAAAGGGGGGCGTCGTTTTCAGCGAAAATCTCAAAAACCATTGCAGATATTTGAAATTGAAATAAGATCAATAAAAAGCAGGGAATTTCCTTCCGGAATTCTACCACGAACTTTTATAATTTTACTTGAGAGGTGAAAATAGGGCTAAAAACGGTTTTGTGACTTCCGCGCGCAAGGAACAAAAAAATTCATGTGCCATTTAGATTACATGAATAATCATTAATCCGCCGGAAAAAATTGTTTCTATTTGTTGTGCTTTTGTCAATTAAGTATTTTTTACAAGTTGGAAATTAACATAAAAACCCTGAAAATTTTCAAACTAAAACCTTGAAACTTTTTCCACTTTTTGGATCTATTCTTTTCCGCTCTTTCATAAACAATTGAAGGCATTAACAAATTGAAAGTTCAAATAAAGTTATAATTTTTTTTAAATATCCCGATTATTTCAATTTCTCATTGTTAAAAACTACAGGAAAATATTTTTTTTTATTTCAACTCCCATCGTTCAAATAAGTATTATAAACAAATGCATAGTTCATGAGAAATTGATTTTTTTGGGGAATCTAATCATTGAAATGATGATTTTTCATCGTTCATTTTTTTTAAATCATTATTTCTATTGCTCTTTAATATTCTAAAAAAACTTTTTTTTTTGGTTTATTTAATGAACAATTAGTTACCGCGAATTTTTTTCATTCGATACTAGAAAAATAAAAACGACCATGTAGGTATAACTTGTGATGAATTTTTTTTCTATTTTTTAAATAACTTTAAATATTTTCGGTTTCTTAAGCTTGTCGTTGTCTATGAGTTTTTCATTTTTGTAATCGAAATAACTTATAAACTATTGAAGAAACGATAAAAACAAGCCAAGTCTTTTTTATTCTCCGTTAAACAATAATTAACACGGAGCTAAGCTTAAGACCACGAAAATATTTGAAATTATATGAAAATTGGAAACAAATGTTTTTCAACAGAAGGCCGTTTTCATTTTTTTCAGTACTAACCTGAAAAAAAATATTGCGTTGAAATCCATTTTTTATAACAAATTATTTATTAAATAAACAAAAAAAAACAAAAATATTTTTTTCAGAATATGAAAGAACAATATAAATAATTAAAAAAACGATTCCTAAATATTAATATTTAGCAGGAAAAAATATGATTGAAAGCAAATTTTTTTTTGTTTTTGGAATGATTTTTTTCTTAAAAATCATCATTTTGATCAATGATTAAATTCCCTAAAAATATATAATTTTTCCATAACCAATGCATTTTTTTATACATATTATTTAAACAAAAGGAGTAAAAAATAAATTAATGTAGTTTTTAACAATAAGAAAATGAAATCATCGGGATATTTAAAAAATACTTTTGGATAACTTTATTTGAACTTTTCATTTATTAATGCCTTCTATTGTTAATAAAAAAGTGATTTATTTTTTATTTTTCAACAGGGATCTTTTTGAAAGCCTTTAACGAATAGATCCAAGAAGTTGAAAAAAGTTCAGATATTTAGTTGGAGGATTTTTATGTTAATTTCCAACCCTCAAAAATAACTTAATAACAAAAACAATAGAAAATTTTCGGATTTTTTTTTCGACGGATTATTGTTTATTCATGTATACAAATAGTACATAGTTTTTTTTTCGTTATGATTCATATTTAATTTTTTTTGGTTGAATGAATGAATCGTGCGGTGCCCGCTTTCAGCCTTATTTTCACCTCTCAATCAAAATTATAAATATTGGTGGTAGAATTCCCGGAGGAAGGAACGTTTTTTTCAGAAAATTCCCTGGTCTTTGAGCATATTTTTTTTTCGATTTCAGATATCTGCAATAGTTTGTGAGATATTCGCGAAAAACGAAATCCCCCTTTACAACTTTTATGTTTATTACTAATTTTTGTTATAGTCAGGTCTAAAAAGTTTAAATAATTATCTGTTTGCATTCATTTTGTGAATTTAATTGAAGGGTGGATTGTATCGAAAAACACCAATTGTCTTCCGGTACCCACGAAGCACACTAAACTGTCGTCCACATACCTGTACCAATATAAGAAATTTTTAATTGAATTATTATTGTGCATTTTTGTTTCAAATTGTCCATAAATACTTCAGCTAATTCAATCAATCAATCAATCAATCAATCAATATTTATTTCCATTTTTTCGACATAGTTTACATGTATTGGAATTGTCATTTAGTTAGTACAATTACATTAGTATATCTAAAAAAAAATTCATTTAAAAAAGCATGCATAGTATATATAGAAACCAACAATAGATAAAAAAAAAAAAAGAAACACTTTCGTCAAACATAATTATCACAAAGTCTAATTATCACAAAGTCTAGTTTTGTATAAAATCACCTATACTATAAAAACATTCTTTCAATAAAAAATTCTTCAACTCATGTTTGAATGAAGAAAATATGTTAATACCCTTCAGTTCTTCCGGAAGATTGTTAAATATTTTGAGTCCAATATGATCAGGAGCACATGAATTTATTTTTTTTCGAGCTAAGTTAACATGAAAATGGTGCTTGTTCCTTGTTTCATAACCATGAATATCAGAATTTCGCATAAAAGTTCCCTTATTTTTTAAAACATGGACACAGGTTTCGAAAATGAAGAGGCATGGAAGTGTCAAGATACAAAATGTTTTGAAAAATGTTCTACACGATTCTCTGTCAGAGATTCTTGCGATACATCTCAAGATTCGTTTTTGTCCAATAAAGATATCTTTCGTACCTGGTGCATTGCCCCACAGGCAAATGCCATATCTGAGTCTTGATTCAACTTCAGCGTAGTAAACATTCAACATCTGTTTCACTTCTAGTACAGTTCGTAAATTGATGAATAGATATCTTAAAGAATTTAGTTTGGAACATAATTGTTGGCAATGGGATTTCCAAGAGAGGTTTTCATCCAGAGTCACCCCCAAAAACCTAACCACATCATGTGTATTGCACAAAGTGTTTCCTTCGATTTCAACTTCAAGGTCATCAATAGTTTTTTGACGGGAGTGGATTCTTAACATCTGTGTTTTTTTAATATTGAAAAATAAGTTTCTGCTATTGAAAAAAGATGATACTGTATTAAGTGTTTCAATACATTTCGATATTAGGTGTTCATTATCTGTGGAGGACAAAACCAATGAAAAGTCATCTGCATACGCAGTATAATCTGCGGTACCAATTAATAGCATCTAGGTGATTTACATACAAAATGAATAAAATTGGGCCCAAGATGGAGCCTTGGTGAACACCCATTTCGACTTCCCTACTACTCGAACGTATGGTTTTGATTTGGCTTTCGTTTTTGAACTGCATCGTGAAAATTTGTTTCCTGTCTTTTAAAAAAGATGAAATCCAGTTTAATGGTATACCTCTTATGCCTAAACTCTCCAATATATCTAGCAGCTTCTGATGGTTCACACAATCGAAAGCTCTGCTCAAGTCGCAAAATATTGCTACAGGGCATTCATCCTTATCGATAAACTGGGCAATGCGTTTATGGAACGAATACATTGCCGTAGATGTAGACATTTTATGACGGAAACCGTGCTGACTGTTGCTTATGACTTCGTGTTTTTCCAAGAATGATGAAAGTATATCCAAAAATGTATATTCAAAAACTTTCGCGAGACTATATGGTACAGTTACCGGGCGATAATTCTCTGATAGAGTACGATCATTCTTCTTGAAGAGAGGTACAACCTTTCCAGTTTTGATGCTTTGTGGAAATGCTCCAGATTTTAAGGACATATTAACTAAAATTGTCAATGGCTCAATAATCACCCTCAATACTCTCAACAATACAAATCCTGGAACTTCATCCAATCCCGCAGATTTTTTGTTTTTTAATCGTGAATTCAATAGAGTGTACAATTCATCCTCAGAAAAGGTTTCAGAAACAGACTATAGCAATTGAAATTATTCTTGGGCATAGTAAACTCATCATTACATATATTTTCCATTATTTGTTTGGGTGCATCTATGAAAGAGTTATTAAATTCCTCAGCAACTTTATTAGGATCAACTTCCAAATAGCCATTTAAATTCAACGTAATATTATTTATTCCTTTATGTTTGTTTGTCAAATCAGCCACTACTTCCCAGGAGGCCTTCATATTATTTTCAGCATTTGAAATGCGATTTTGATAATGACATTTACGCTTTTGTTTGATCAGAAAAATATGTTTCCGCTTCGATTCCTTGTAAGCAGTGCCCAAGTTTGGATAAATTTTTTGTAATATGTACAGATCTTTCAGAGCTCCACTAGAACGAATGACCTCGCTATCAACCCATGTTTTACCAGTATCGCGATATATGAAAGTTTCTGTAGGGAAAGCCCCGTCAAAATGATACATAAACGTATTATAAAAAGTTTCAAAAGCCTCATCGAAGTTACGAGCAGAATCAATTTTAGACCAGTCTTCATTCTCAAGATTCTTTTCAAATTGAATGATGTTATTCATCCGGAAGTTTCTTTTCAAACATTTTGGGCTCAATGGATTATCCATTATTAATCCTTTATCAGAAGAATATAAATTATTGTTATATTGAAAATAATTAACATATAACTAAATAATAAATTGAAAGTAATTAACATATAACCAGAACTACAGTTTTATTTGTTTCATAGTTCCACTCAATGTTTTATTATCGAAAGAAATACCTTCATTTAATAGGAAAGTGGTGATAGCGCTACAACATGCTGAGCGAATACTACCATTAATGATCTGAACTGGAATTTTTTGGCTTCACAGATTACAAATTTTCAGTCCTGTTTCAATTTCTAGCACCATGCCTAAATTTCTAATAATGTCTTGTAGCACTGCTAATTTCCAATTGCATTCTGCAGAGATTGGACGATTAGCTGTCGATTGTGTGAGCACGAGGCAGGAGGCTGTGAGAAGGCGCCCGAGAGCGCCACGAGAAGAAGAATGGGAACCGCCAACGTTGGACTATATCAATAGGCTTTCTCGTAAGTTAACCATGATTTATAGTCTTGGGTATTTCTAATATTATTCCCAGTTAAATATAATGGTAACGCAATCTTTATCATAAAAGCTGCCATACAAGAAGTTTATATTTCATCATAATTTTGTTTTTCCTTAGCAGCTCTCATAACTTATTTAAACTGATATACTACTTACACTCCAAATGTTTTATGGCGGCGATTGAATATAGAAAAGGATTACATACATATTGCTTTCGAGGAAGGAAAGCCATTACAAAAGAGCTAATGTTTTACTAAGTATTCATGAAGATAACTTTCTTCGAATTTTATCACGTTGGTTCAGTGGAAACACTTTTAAAAGATATTATTAGTATTTCATGAAAAAATCTACTTGGATAGATACTTTTCCTCGAACCAGTTTACAATAAATCAATGGTCGTCCTAATTTTTCTATTGCAAATCATCCATAATATGATGTTAGAAAAACATTTTTATAAATCATCTGTCAATAGTCCGTCGGTCAACGGCGTGTTTCGTTGTGAAATAGCTTTAGCCAACTTATTATCGAGAACGGATTTATATATAGTGCGCGTCAAAATTATGGAACAAATTCGATATTTCGCAAGCCATGTACTTTTGACAAAAATCCTAAATTAGGTCAATTTTATTTTGAAATGCCGATTTTTTTATGCATATTCTAAAGAGGTTATGTCACTGGTTTTGACATGGTGACGTAATCAGTAATTTTTTTAAATTGGAATAGATGTCTTATGATACCTCATCTGAAAGGCCTTTTGATACTGCATTCAATGATAATAATTAATTAGATTTTGTTTGTACAGGGTGAAAAAAAAATAATATTTTATTTCAATAAGAGAATAACTTTATATCCAACAAAATAGAACAGTTAAATAAGATGTTCGAAATGCCATCTACCAGTCTCTTGACAATAAGCAAATCAACGGACACATTCCTCTTGCACATTGCGAATAACTTCCGGAGTAATTCTGTTAATTTCGATCCTAATTCGATTTTTCAACTCTTGTAGATTTTGCGGCCTATCTACATAGTCCTTCGATTTCAAATAACCCCACAAGAAAAAATCCAGGGGCATAAGATCTGGAGATCTTAGGGGCCACTCTATCGGTCCGCGTCTACCAATCCACCTCCTAGGAAAACAGTTATTCAAAAACTCGCGAACATCTCGTGCATAGTGCGGGGGTGCACCATCTTGTTGCAACCAAATACTTTCATTTGGTGAGTTAGGATTGTTGGCGTTTGGAAAAATATATTTTTATTATTATTACATTATGATTATGAAATTTCTGTATTGTCATCGGTCCTTGATATGTGTGACGAATTTCAGATTATTCGGAAGATTGGAAGTGGGTGAATATTTACTTCAAAGATTTTATTATATTGTGAGTTATTTAGTTACAAATAAAGATAATAAAAGCGTGTTAAAAAATGCAAATTTAACTTTTTTGAGCCAAGGCCCCCAATGGATCCTTTCCAAATATTAATAGTTAGCTATTTCCTAGTCTAAAATGGAAACAGAAGACAATCACAAACTAATGCCATAATAGGCAAGTTAGTGTCAAATAAATGCCAGTTGAAATATCAACAAATATTCTTCACAAATTCTCAGTGGAAAGGTTCTAAAAGTAAGCTATGGCTACTTTAAGTGAAACCCAACGCATAGAAATTTTAATTTTTATTGGATGCGGAGATAGAACCAGAACTCAGCAAGAGGTATGCGACTTGTTCGAAGTATCCAAATAGACCTATCAGTCGTTCAATAGTCAGTAAGATTGAGGAAAAATGTATAGAAACTGGTCATGTCAAACATATTCCGAATGCTGGACGTCCTAAAATAGAAGAAAACGTGAAACTTGATGTTCTATTGGGTGTAGAGAATAATCCTCACAATACTTCACGACAAATTGCAGCAGACCTAGACATATCCCAAAGTTCTGTATAACGTATTCTAAAAGCAGAAAAGTACCATCCATACAAAGTACAGCTACATCAACAACGAAATGATTATGATCCCGATCGCCATGTGGAGTTCTGTGAAATAATGCAGGATTTGTGTAACCGCAATCCACGTTTTATAAAACAAATTCTGTTTTCCGATGAGGCTACGTTTTGCCTAAATGGTTCAGTAAATCGTCAGAATTGCAGATATTGGAGTAGGGATAATCCTCACTGGATGATGGACGGGCATACTCAATACCCTCAGAAAGTCAATGTTTGGGCAGGGATAATAAACGACAGGATTATTGGCCCGTAGTTTTTCGAAAAAAATCTCACAGGGGAGCGTTACTTGGAATTTTTAAGAAATGAACTCATACCTAGCCTTGCCGATATTTTTCCAAACGCCAACAATCCCAACTCACCAAATGAAAGTATCTGGTTGCAACAAGATGGTGCACCCCCGCACTATGCACGTGATGTTCGCGAGATTTTGAATAACTGTTTTCCTAGGAGGTGGATTGGTAGACGCGGACCGATAGAGTGGCCCCCAAGATCTCCAGATCTTACGCCCCTGGATTTTTTCTTGTGGGGTTATTTGAAATCGAAGGTCTATGTAGATAGGCCGCAAAATCTACAAGAGTTGAAAAATCGAATTAGGATCGAAATTAACAGAATTACTCCAGAAGTTATTCGCAATGTGCAAGAGGAATGTGTATGTAGATTTACTTATTGTCAAGATACTGGTGGATGGCATTTCGAACATCTTATTTAACTGTTCTATTTTGTTGGATATAAAGTTATTCTCTTATTGAAATAAAATATTAATTTTTTTTCACCCTGTACATAAAAAAATCTAATTAATTATTATCATTGAATGCAGTATTGAAAGGCCCTTCAGATGAGGTATCACAAGACATCTATTCCAATTTAAAAAAATTACCGATTACGTCACCATGTCAAAACCAGTGACATAACCTCTTTGGAATATACATAAAAAATCGACATTTTGAAATAAAAATCGACTTATTTCAGGATTTTTGTCAAAAGTTCATGGCTTGCGAAATATCGAATTTGTTCCATAATTTTGACGCGCACTGTATATATATATATATATATATATATAGAAATCTATATATATATAAAGGGTGGCCCATCGAAAACATCTCAAGAATTGCTCGAAATGCGCACCTCCAACTTCCATGCAATATATAGATTCTGCTTAAAACGTTCTCGTACATTTTGGACCATTTTGGGGGTGATTTGGCGACATTCGCTGCCGTGGAGCAGGTGGAGTAGCATAAATTCTGCTTTTCGAATGACCTTCTAGGGGAGACACAAATCTAGGGGAGACAGGTCTGGTGATCGTGGGGTCCATTCGATAAAATCTCGCCTACCAATCCAGTGACCCGAGCATAGTGCATAGTGCATTGTTGAAATATCAGCTCATCTAGATAATTTTGGTGATTTTCAATAATGTTTGTAAACATGTGTTCAATTGGGTTTTCATGCAGTTTCGGATACATTTTCCCAGTTAGATTGCCTTCTAAGAACAAATGGCCAACGATACGATCACCAAAAATACCAGCACATACGTTAAATTTTTGGGAATATTGCGTATGTACCTCGTGAAATATGTGGGGATCAGAATCAGCCCAATATCGACAATTATGGCGATTAACTATACCATTTTGAAAAAAAACGAACATTCATCATTGAAACAGATGTTGAAAAACAACTGTGGATTTGCAATTGGCTGCTCACTTACTACCTCGCAGAACTGCAAACGCCGATCAAAATCATCTTCAATCAGTTCGTATGTTAATTTGATTTTGTAAGGATTAAATTTGTGAAGTTTCAAAATACGCTGAATGCTGGTTCGTGAGACTCCGGAAACAGATGCTAGCTGTCTTGTGCTTAACATATGGTCTTGTACTCAACATTGTTGCCTCATTTTTGACTAGCGGTTCGATTTGCCGTTTTTTATTTGCTAGCGATTCCGTTTCTCGGAATTTTGTAACTAAATCAGACACATACTACCACGACAAAGTCGTTCCGTGTTGTTAACCGACGAAACCAAAAAGGAGGAGGTTCTCTAGTCGACGCGTATATTAATTTTTTTTATCATATTTTTTCATGTATGATCACGCATAACTTTTTACTGAGACGTCCGATTCCGATAATCCTTTCTTCAGTGGATAGGGTGTACTTCGAAGTTGGTCCCATTAGAATTTAAAAGATGAAATCCAGCCCTAAGGGTAGCAAAATGAAGGATATTGATCACTCACCCTCTGAATTCTGGTCCGTTAACCGATTCTATCAGGCATAACTTTGTACTGGAATCTTCGATTTAGATGATTCTTTTTTTATCAGATAGGGTATACCTCATAGTTGATCATATTCCAATTTGAAATGAAATGATTCACCCCTATGGGTAGAAAAATAGAGGATGACGGAGTGTTATCCTTATATATATATATATATATATATATATATAATCGGTATGAACTAATTTTTGGAGCGAAATGATTTTCGAACATCTTTGTTACTAAAGTTAACTCTACCAGCAGACATCAACCGAAGAACTTCATATTCAAAATTATAAATACCTCATTGTATGAATTAATTCAACTCATTTGAATTTCGACTGACATCCACTCAAATCTGACAAATAGAATTATCGTGGAATATACTCTCACGATAATATATCTTCATAAAAACGCACATTGAGTCAATTAGTTTTTCCATTCAATCGTTACAAAACCTGAATATTCATTGAGATCTTAGATGACGCAACGAATGAATAAGGAACTGAACGATTATGTTTCAGTGAGAGTTTGTTGCAAAAAATATACCAAATTAGCCGATGTTCGCGGTTTAATCTATATGGAAAAGAAAGTGATACACCGCATACTTCATACGCTTTCTAACTCTACTGATAAATCTGTATTATGAATGCAGAACATGTTCTTCTGCCATGAATAATATCGGTAACATCAGTGAAACTTGAAAAGCTGAACATTACATCTGCATCATGTCGTATGAAAAACAAAATATTTCCATAGTCTAGCGAGCTAGTTTTGTCTAAGGTTGGGATTATTGAATTGAATGACTTGGGTCATTTATCAGGGAATTCGTTAAGAATGGGATCTTTTTTTTTTCTTCATTTAACGTCACCCTATTTCTGCGACCAGGTCTAGAAAACTGTTCCGTTAATTTGGACCATATTTTACTCACAATATTTTGAAAATGTTGCCTATCATATACGATAGTTTCATCAACTTTGTTCGTTGCTTTTCTAAGATACGCATTTTTGAAGTTCTCGGTTTTATGATATATGGGGTAACCTATCGATTTAACAAAACTTTATGGAACTTTTCGACACATTCATTTCTATAATAAAACTTTTCAAAATCAATTATTTGATACTATAAACAACACAAACCACACTCAACAACAATTTGGAACTCAACAGTATAGACTCAAAAAAAATCGAATTATAACGACTTCTAACATAAAAAGTCAATTAATATTATGGAAATTATAATATAACAAATCGAACTATGAAGCTATTGTATAGGAAACACGCGTCGTGCTTTAGTGAACCCTTAAGTAGGAAAATCTTATAGTGTATTGTAGTAGTGAACTCTAAATCGAAATTGAAACTATAGTTATAAACAACATAAACAACAATTTACATAATTGAACTCTCAAAAAACAAACAATAAACAAAACCTAAATTCAAATAATATTATTAATATTGTTATTTATTGGTCTATTTGCGCAATCTAAAACATTGTTTAATAGTTCATGGCTAGGGTACTTTATTGTTTCTTGATGACGAGCATATCCTAGGTACCAAAGTACGCTGCAAATATGTGAACAGCATCTCACTTGCTCCACTTTTGCAGGTACAGTGGTAGCCTAAAATACGTTCATCTGCAGGTGCATCAGGAATAATACTAAAGGATATCCACAGTTGATACTTTATAGCATTCCTAAATCTGGACGCTATGCGACAGCGTAATAGTCCAGGTTCAGGATTACCCATATCAATTTCAAATAGAAACAATAAAGTACCCTAGCCATAAACTATTGAGAAATGTTTTAGATTGCGCAAATAGACCAATCAATAGCAATATTAGTAATTTTATTTGAATTTGAGTCTTGGTTATTGTTTGTTCCATAGTAAATTGTTGATTATGTTGTTTATATCCAATTAGTTTCAATTTCGATTTGTTATATTATAATTTCCATAATATTAATTGACTTTTTATGTTAGAAGTCGTTATTTATAATTCGTTTTTTTTTGAGTCTATACTGTTGAGTTCCAAATTGTTGTTGAGTGTGGTTTGTGTTGTTTATAGTATCAAATTGTTTATAGTATCAAATATTTGATTTCGAAAAATTTTATAATAGAATTGAATGTTTCGAAAGGTTCCATAAAATTTTGTTAAATCGTAGGTTACCCCATAAATGTAATACCGTAAACTCCAAAAATGCAAATGCAACATACAAAGTTGATAAAACTATCGTATATGATTGTCAACATTTTCAAAATATTTTGAGTGAAATATGGTCCAAATTAACGAAACAATTTTCTAGATATTCAATAAAAACTTTGTAAATGACGTAAAAAAAATGTAACGCACCCTTTATCTAAATGAAAGGTAATATTGAACAATTGAGTTCATCTGAATGTTACCCTATATCTTATTCAATGGGTAGTAGCAATTAATTTCTTTTTTTGTAATCAAAAACGATCTGTCAATTGTTTTCACTTTGGGGGTATACTCGAAAAAATTTCAGATATTAACAACTTTTTGATAAAAATGGGTTTGAAATAATATGATCCTAGTGAATGACATTTATTCATTGACAGCTCAAAACGTAGCCTAAAATGCATTCTGTTACATTACGGAAATGAATACGCTGGGGTACCTATTGCTCACAGTACAAAGCTAAAGGAAGGATAGTGTTTCCTCAGTCCACACATAAGAGGAGAGCTTTGAAGCGGAGTTTTTTAGTACTCAATGTTTAATTCAATATTTTAATGAATTTTTTCTGTTTTGAACGTAGATATCTGAAACTCAAAAACTAGAGCTGATAAAAAAAATCTACTTATATATTTGAAATCAGCATATCATGTGTAGTCAGCAACAGCACAAAATTTTCCATTTCTATAATCATGGTTTTTATGGAGTTCTAATGACTAAAAGTTTAAATATTTGTGAGAATCAAGTGTTTGGTTAATTTTCCTTTTTATAATAAGTTCAAAGTATTAATGAAAATATGTAATAAATAATGCATAACGTTTAAATGTTTCTCGAGAAGGTATAGGAACTTGCCATTTTTTGGGTTTTCTTCCATCCTGGAAGTACAAAATGTCAGTTATCTGTTTCAAGAACGGCAAATGAGTAAATTTGCCCCGGTATTGCGTTTTGATATTCTATAATATATTTAAAAAAATCAACAACAAACCGTTTAACAATGATTTGCCTTACATAAATCACACTGAAAATAATATAAAAAATATACTTCCGTCTTTGTTTCATTTCATTGATCCAATATAATTTTTTTTCATCCACATTACTATTGAAGTTTATGGCAAGTCATTACTTATAATGATATCGATTATTGAATGAATGCGAACTATAAAACAAATATAAACGATAAAACAGGTGTTTCCATGCGTGACACTCGCTTAATTGAGAATGCAAAAATTTTCTACCCTAATTAGAATGCTGGTATATGAACACGAAGTGAAACTACTTTCACAAAAGTAATAAAATATCATTACGGTCAGGTGAACTGTATATTATTACCTAGATATCATAATTTTCGCCAGTGACGTACTTCATTTATGGAGTTGTTTTTATACGAAGATAAAGGGTATTTATTACTGGGTGACAATAACAGAAATAATATGCTCGTTTAAGTAGGGTAAAAAAGGCTTTTGGAAAAAGGATGTTAGGGCTTATTTTAGAACTTTGTCTATCAGATTTATAATCAGCATCCCCAAGTACCCCTCAATTCATATTTTCAAAATCTCAAGAGCTAATTTTAGCAGAAAAAAAATATATTTTCAAATCACTTTTCCTAATAGGTTGTTTATTTCTCTCTCGGTTATTAATTATGCGATTTTCTTGAAATTTTGGTGGTGATTGTATGTTAGGAAAATGAAGTATTTGGCATAGTGAACATTTTTATTTACCATTGGCGTGCGGTGTTGGGGGTAAAAAAGGCTTTTTTGGGAAAAGGATATTAGGACTTATTTTAGATAACTTTTTCTTTCAGATTCAGAATCAACATCCCCGAAAACCCTTCAATGAATATTTTCAAACTATCAAGAGCTGATTTTAGCAGAAAAAAAAATATTTCAAGTCTTTTTTTAATAAGTTCTTTATTTGTAACTGTGGTAACAAAATTACGAATTACATTATTTTAGATTCTTGTTTTCTCAAGATAACTACCTTTTAAAACATTACATTTTTCAACAATTCGTCTTAAACGTACATTCACTTTTATTAAAGTTTAGGGAGTAATTTCCTGACAAGCTTGTTTAATTTTAATGCAAAGTTCCTCTCTATTACGCGGCCGAGTAGCATACACTTTATTTTTCAAGTGCTTCCACAGAAAAAAGTAACAAGGGGTAATATCCGGCGATCTGAGGGGCCATGGTTCTGAAGAAGAATTTCTACCTACCACTTAAGAGGGAAATTCCATTTAAAGTTCCTAACTCTCAGAGAATCATGTGCGGGAGCACCATTTAATTGAAACATTATGTTTTGTCTCTGTGCTGAAGGCAATTCCATGAGAAAATCATAAAAATCATTATGTAAAAAATTTATAAAATTTTGTCCGTTTAGGTTATCCAGAAAAAAAAGGCCAACAATTCTTCCGTTAAATGTGCCACATCACACGTAAACTTTTTCACTGTATTGGTTTTTACAATTAATTACCCAATTCGGATTTTCGGTTTGTCGTAAACGTTCGTAAACGTTTGTCGTAAACGTTGCCTCGTCAGAAAACATCATGTTCCTTTGAAATAGTATATCGTTAAGATAGTTACCTCGCAACCATAAGCAAAATTCAAACCGCCGTTCAAAATCACCATTTAACAGAGTATGTAGACATTTTGGTTTGAATGGCCTAATCCTATTGCGAACAATACACCTCCATACTTTGTTTTTCGTTAAATTCAACTCCTCGCAAACTGCAACTGCCTCGCCTCGCCTCGCCTCGCCTCGCCACGCCACGCAACTGCCCTTATACTACCATTTGGGTTGTTTCGAAATTCTGCTAAGATACGTTCGTCGTCTGGATAGTGTCTTTGATTTAAATTGTACCTCCTTGTCTTGTCTTGAAAACCGCTCTTATTGACAATTACTAAATGTCAAACAAAAAAGTTAGAACAACAAATGCCTGCGAATTCTTTCTTAATCAATTTAATCAGTCATTTTATAGTGCTCATCCAAATATTGATTAGTTCCCAGGAGTTATTCTGGAATTTCAATTAGATACATATATAAAAATTAACAGAATCAACATACAACATAGAATATATGATAATTTAGTTTGCTTAATTTACCAAAATTTGAAAAAAAATTTTAAAAGATTTGATCGAATTATAATCCAGCTTAAGTTATTTTAGTATACCTTTATTGTATTTGTATAATATATCTTTGTTATTTTTGAGATTTCCATATTTGTGTGTATATGAAATGTCTGCATGTATTCTTATAGTCTGTAAGAAATGCACAATAAAAATGAATATACATTCTATAGATTTTTCTTTGTATTACTTCTTAAATATTCATGGAGCTGACAACACTGTTATTTTATAACATCCTCGGATGATATAATTTTTGCTTGCGTAGAGATCTCGGACCCTACCTTTTCCAGTGCTTGTATAATTCTAATTAGCGAGAGCCACCCCGTCCATATTTTCATCTTCTAGTTTTTAGTGAAATGAATTTTTGTTTGTCCTTTATGTCGTATTCAAATCGTAATATGTAATATTCACTTCGATAAAAAGTGATTCGCAGTTACGAGGATTCTGTCCAATAGGTGAAATTTTATTTCATTAGAACTTTTCTCGTCTTAGCTGTCTCTGTTTGGCAAGAAGATTTCTAATCCCTTTCTCGACACTTTTTTGGGATTATAACCTTCCACAATCTGAAAACAAAATTAAATGGATCAGGGAATCTATACAATTGTAGAAGGGCAAAGAAATTACTTTGTCCCGATGAGTTCCTGCGTTCCCCAACTTATTTTTCACGAATTGAAAAATATTCAATTAGTCAGTATTCTAATTTTTGCCTATCTCAAAAAATTATTGAATTTGAAGGTACTCCCCTATATACTCTTGACGCTTCGGGAACTGTACCCATTTCCGTTTTCAAAAATCTTTTGAATGTAGATGAAAATTTCTCAGTTTCTTCTCGCAGAGGTCTTTTTTGACTAATGCCAAAAGAGTTCTGTCAAAAGGATGATGAGACATCAGCTTGTTTTTAGATGTATGGATTGTTTTCCGGATAATTGAGCCAATCCATTACCGCTCTACCAAATTCAAGACTTCTTCCAGTAAGGGTTTCCACGTGTGATCCATATCAGAAGAATTTGTTGATATACAGTTCTCACCAGATAGTAAAATGAAGGCGGATTCTTTTAGTTTTCTTTTCTTGTTATTGTGTTCTTTGGTTAGAATTGTCGTTTCATTCCATTGCCATTGGTATTCGAAATATGTTCTGATGACTTTGAACCTGTGATCTGCGGATTCCTAATAAAATCTCGATGCTCGTCCTGGCGCACTTTTGATAGTCTTGATGTCTCACCAATATAACTTTTACCACGCGAACAAGCTATATTGTATACACAATTATTTTTTTTCTTCTATGTTTTTCGGTTTTGTTTGTGTAAGGATTGATCTTAATGATGTTTTGAAAGTTGTTCTGATGTCATACTTGTTTCCAATCCGTTTAATCCTTTCAGATAATCCGGGGACATGAGGTATTGTGTTATTCCTGAGATGTATTGGTGGCTAAGTCTGTATTGAATTTATTACTCGGTTGTTTCGTGTATTGTTGTTTGTAATTTTATTGAGAGTGTTTCCACAAATTTATCTGAATAGGCATTGTTTTTCAGTATTGATTTTATGAACACAATTTCTTCTTCGAGGTTGCATATCATTTTAGCTGGTGATTATAGATCTGAATGCAAAAACACACTCACTCAACCTTACCACCTTGGAAGTAATTTGAATAAATACGGGAGAAATGCAATTGAATCTTTTCGATCAGATGAACAAATCAAAATACTTCCAGCTGATAAAGGTAATGCCACAGTCATCATGCGAACACAGACGAATATGCAAACAAATTGACTTATATGATCTCAAACACTACATACGAAATACAAAATTCAGATTCCTCCACAACTCTAAAAAAAGTTTACAAAAAATTAAAAAAAAACAAGAAAATCAATGGAACAAAAAGTATACAGAACTTTAGCCAAACACAAAAAATATACTTTCGAAAACAGAACGCACACAACTTGTCTCACACCACAGCAAACCCCCACATTTCTATGGTCTAGCAAAAATCCTCAAACCAAATACACCATTGAGACCTATTGTGATCCCCCTGTCAAAAACTAGCCAGGTATCCCCTCCGCATACTTACACCTATATCTGGAAACACAGACAGTTTCAGAAGAAATACACCACAATTCATAAAGAAACTAGAAGGATTACAAAGGCATTATTGAGTTTCGATGTTGAAAGTCTTTTTACAAATGTTCCAATAAATAAAACTCTAGAAATTTTGGGAGCCAAGTTAGAAAAGGATACCTCATTGAAAGGTAGAACAGAAAAAACCTATTTCCAATTGAAAGATGAATAATATCAACAGTAGTTTGGCATGGCTATGGGATTCTCATTATTTCCCATTTTGAGTAATATTTTTATGGAACACTTTGAGGAATCTTACATCGAAAGTTATCAAAATGGTCCAAAAGTATGGTGGAGATATGTTGATGATGTTCTCGCCATCTGGAACCAGACCACAGATGAATTAAATTTATCTTAAGATCATATAAACAAACAAGAACCAACAAGTAAATTCACTTGGAATCGGAGGAAAATAACCAACTCTCCTTTTTGATGTCATGATTAAAAATCAGATCATATCAACACAAGTGTTTTCCGAAAGAAAATACACACTAATAGATATCTCAACTACAACTCAAACCATCACGCCAGTGTCAAAACGGGTATAGTTGATTGCCTCTACAATAGAGCTGAAATATATGCAACTCATAAAAAAACCTTGAAGGAAAAATTGTTTTCATAAAATCAATACTGAAGGACAATGCCTATCCAGATAAATTTGTGGAAAACACTCTCAATAAGATAACAAACAACTAGGTTTCGAGGTAGCGGGAATAGGACACAATGAGTAGTCTGAATTTCATATTGCCGACGTTTCGACGTTTATTTGGCGTCTTTATCAAGGCTGAAAATACATGAAATGTTTAATATCTCATGTTAATAAAAACATTATTGTTAAAAGTTAACACACAAGGGAACAGAAATATGGTAAAAAACAACAAACATCTATCACCAAATGGTCACCACATAAATAATAAAATATAACAAGATACGAGAAGTGACATAAACCATTAATTGAAATAATAGCAAATAAAAGCAAATAAAAATCTACCTTTTCTGAACTGAAAGACAAAACACCAACTTCCGATTGCTCCAAATTAGTATATAAAATAAACTGCCACAACTGCGAAAAATGTTACATTGGAATGACCAAACAATATCTAAAGACTAGAATCCAACAACACAAATATGACTGCAGGGAAAAAAATAAAGACAAATCTAATAAAACGGCACTAGCACTACATCATTTCACTGAGAGACATGAATTCAATTTTGAAGAAGTCAAAATCGTGGACAGAGAAAATAATCACTATAAGAGAAACATCAGCGAAATGGTCCAAATATTCCAGAACGATACCGTGAACATGAGAACGGATACAGATAGATTGAGCGTTTGCTACAACCATCTTTTAAATAAATATAATCAATTTTCCGCAATGAACCAGACTAAAGGCCCGTCTAATTCCAGGTGTTCTCGCTCGAGAATACCGTATTACGCGACAATACGTGCCGATCATCTGTTGTTCTTTTTGTGTTTTTTTTTCTTTGAGATTTTAAATAGTTGTAAGTTTTTATAAATAAAGAAATCTATTTGGTGCTCATCTCCGTACTATCCATACGAATTCTATTTCCGACCATAGTGTTCCAGAAATTTTATTCACACCAACAAATCCGTCATTTGATAAACCATGTGGATTTTCAGTGAAATAATCGATCTATTGGAAAACAATTTCGTCTGACCCATTGAAAAGGTAGATTTTTATTTGCTTTTATTTGCTTTTATGGTAATTAATGGTTTATGTCACTTCTCGTATCTTGTTATATTTTATTATATATGTGGTGACCATTTGGTGATAGTTGTTTGTTTTTTACCATATTTCTGTTCTCTTGTGTGTTAACTTTTAACAATCATGTTTTTATTAACATGAGATATTAAACATTTCATGTATTTTCAGCCTTGATAAAGACGCCAAATAAACGTCGAAACGTCGGCAATTTGAAATTCAGACTACTCATTGTGTCCTATTCCCGCTACCTCGAAACCTATTTCTAATTGAAGGACGCTAACACTACAGAATTACAAACAACAATACACGAAAGAACCGACTAATAAATTCGATACAGATACAATCACCAATACATCTCAAAAATAACACAATACCTCATGTCCCGGATTATCTGAAAGGATTAAACGGATTGGAAACAAGTATGACATCAGAACAACTTTCAAAACTAACACATTGAGATCAATCCTTACACAAACAAAACCGAAAAACATAGAAAAAAAATTAAAAAAATGTGTATACAATAAACCTTGTTCGTGTAGTGAAAGTTATATTGGCGAGACATCAAGACCATTAAAAGTGTGCCACGACGAACATCGAGATTATATTATCAGAACATATTTTGAAAGCCAATGGCAATCACATGGTAGAATGGAATGAAATGAAAATTCTCACCAAAGAACCCAATAGCAAGAGGAGAAAACTAAAAGAATCCGCCTTCATTTTACTATCTGTATATCAACAAATTCTTCTGATCACACGTGGAAACCCTTACTGGAAGAAGATCTTGCATTTGGCAGAGCGACAATGGAATAACAAGCTAATGTCTCATCATCCTTTTGACAGAACTCCTTTGACATTAGTCAAAAAAGATCACTTCGAGAAAAAACAGCGAAAAACTGAGAAATTTTCATCTTCATTGATTTTATTTTTTATTTGGAACGGATACAGTTCCCGAAACGTCAAGAGTATATAGAGGAGTATCTTTAAATTCAATAATTTTTTGTGATAGGCAAAAATTAGAATGCGACAAGTTACTGACTTTTATTTGAAGGTTGTAGACGATGTGGTAACTTGATTACTATCGTTTCGGACGTCCATCGTCTTAATGTATTCAAAAGGTTTTCACGACGTTTCGAATGCTTGTATCTGCAATCGTCTTCAGGTGAATACCAATTTATATGACTGTCGGCGCAATGATGCGTGCAATTCCGCCATGTGTAGCGGTGCGTGTAATTTCGCGCGGTGTGGTGGTGCGTGAAGTTTCGCGCCTCTGTAGCCCGCCAGAAACAGCAATCAGGGGTTTCCATACGTTCTTGATCTCAACGCTTGGTTGACTAAAGGCGTTATTGGCTTCGATGTAGGCGGTCTCTTTGAACTTTCGTTTGAACCAATGCTCCTCAATATGTAGAACACTTAAGTCATCCCATAGAACTCGATGGTGCTCAGTCTAGGCGTGGTCAGCGATTCCCAATTTTGATGTTTCTCCACGTTGAGTCCATTTCTTGTGCTCATCCAATCTTACCGATAACGGTTTCTTTGTCTCTCCAATGTAGGAATCTCCGCATTTACATGGAACTTCATAAATGCAATTCTTACTGATTTCGTTTTTGTTGTCAGGTTTGGTCTTGGTCAGGAAACTCCGTAAAGTACTGCCAGATTGGAAGCAGCTCTTGATGTTGAACTTGTTTCCGATCCTTCTGATCTTCTCGGAGACACCTCTGATGTACGGAAGGCAGATCACTGTGCTTTGTTGTTGCTCTTCAGATGTCTTCGTTCTCCGGAGGTGTTTCAATACTTCTTCTAGGAGTTTCTTGGGATATCCATTCCGGTGGAGGTCCTCTCTGATGTGGTTTAATTGGATCTAGTGACTCCGCGTCGTTGCATATGTACGTCGCTCTCTCCACCAATGTTCTACGATCCTCTCTTCGTCGAACTCGGATGGTTGGGCTGTAACTGAGGTACTGCCCTGTATGTGTCTTCAACGTTCACATCGAGGAAGAGTAAGGCACTGTTGGTTTCCATCTCCATCGTGAACTTGATCGAATCCCTGATTCTGTTAATTCCTGAGAAGAAATCCTGGAGATGTTCGTCTCCGTGATTCCATACAATAAAGGTGTCATCCACGTACCTCAACCACAGCTTTGGTTTGTATTCTGCCTCCCGTATAGTCGACGGACTCCCGATGGGATCTTCCTTTTCTCCAATCATCGCCAACATATACATGGAGTGGTTCGAGGAATTGGCTATACGGGAGGCAGAATACAAACCAAAGCTGTGGTTGAGGTACGTGGATGACACCTTTATTGTATGGAATCACGGAGACGAACATCTCCAGGATTTCTTTTCAGGTATTAACAGAATCAGGGATTCGATCGAGTTCACGATGGAGATGGAAACCAACAGTGCCTTACCCTTCCTCGATGTGAACGTTGAGAGAATAGGCAATGAAATTCGCACCTCCGTCTACAGAAAGAAGACACATACAGGGCAGTACCTCCGTTACAGCTCCAACCATCCGAATTCGACGGAGAGAGGGATCGTGAGAACATTGGTGGAGAGAGCGACGCACATATGCAACAACGCGGAGTCACTAGATGCCGAATTAAACCACATCAGAGAGGACCTCCACCGGAATGGATATCCCGAAAAACTCCTAGAAGAGGTATCGAAACAACTCCGGAGAACGAAGACATCTGAAGAGCAACAACAAAGCACAGTGATCTGCCTTCCGTACATCAGAGGTGTCTCCGAGAAGATCAGAAGGATCGGAAACAAGTTCAACATCAAGAGCTGCTCCCAATCCGGCAGTACTTTACGGAGTTTCCTGACCAAGACCAAACCTGACAACAAAAATGAAATCAGTAAGAATTGCATTTATGAAGTTCCATGTGAATGCGGAGATTCCTACATTGGAGAGACAAAGAGACCGTTATCGGTAAGATTGGATGAGCACAAGAAATGGGCTCAACGTGGAGAAACATCAAAATCGGGAATCGCTGACCACGCCTGGACTGAGCACCATCGAGTTCTATGGGACGACGCAAGTGTTCTACATAGAGAGGAGCATTGGTTCAAATGAAAGTTCAAAGAGGCCACCTACATCGAAACCAATAACGCCTTTAGTCAACCAAGCGTTGAGATCAAGAACGTATGGAAACCCCTTATTGCTGTTTCTGGCGGGCTGCAGAGGCGCGAAACTTCACGCACCACCATATCGCGCGAAATTACACGCACCGCTACACATGGCGGAATTATACGCATAATTGCGCCGACAGTCATATAAATTGGTAAGTAGCACCTAAACTTGTCAGTATTCACCTGAAGACGAATGCAGATACAAGCATTCGAAACGTCGTGAAAACCTTTTAAATACATTAAGACGATGGACGTCCGAAACGATAGTAATCAAGTTACTGACTAATTGAATATTTTTCAATTCGTGAAAAATAATTTAGTGTACGCAGTACGCAGTAAGCGGGGCAAAGTAATTTCTTTGCCCTTCTACAATTGTATAGATTCCCTGATCCATTTGATTTTGTTTTCAGATTGTGGACGGTTATAATCCCCAAAAAAGGGTCAAGAATGAGTATACCTCCACAAAAAATAAGCTTCAAACAATATTTCTAATCCCGTTTCATCTTGGAAAATCGACAGGAAGAGTCTCTATCGAGAATCTCCCGTCTCTCACAACCACACGTTTGCTCTGATGTGATTATACCTCAATTATCAATATATTGCATTCGAATTGTTCGAATACTGGAAATGATTATCCTCCGAAGGAAATGCCATACATCACTGATTCTCTGCGCTGAAAAGTGATATTATCAATGAGTTACGCTCATGATTACATCTAGAAAGGTAATGGTCAGCTGAACTACGTAATGGAATCCTCTCGTTGTCATTGTAAATCTTGAGCAATGTGCAAGTTGTGGAACGATTATAACCTTCCCACCATCAATGAGGCATATTTCGCATTCAGTAAAGGAACGTGCAATACTGAAAAGGTCACACACTCATACGTGTATTTTGTATGTTTCTACCATTGCGACAATGGGTTAGCCAACCCAATTATTTGAGGAATAATTCATCACTAATAGTAGGTAATCCATTGGAAAAAATAAGTTATGCTTTACTGGAATATAGGAACAATTTTTCTCTCTCATGTCGAGTTTGTCTATGAAACGATGTCAAATATAAAACGTCGACCTTGTCAGGAACAATTCTGCCACAAATCCTCACTTTTCCAAAATTACAATATTTATAGAGTTCTCAATAATTCAAAAGTAAGATATTCTGGAAGGAGTGGAACAACCAATGTTCTCCGTTTTCATTTATATTCTAATAAACTCTCAGATATACTTCACAATGTTTATTAACCTCTCAAACAGGGATGGTACATTTTTCGGACCGATAAAGGTCCATCATCAGTCCCTAGTAATAACATTCCATGATTGCAACAAAGAATATATAGGTATGACATCACAACTTTTAAGCAACAGACTCAACGGCCCCAAATTTATGGATAAATCAAGTACTGCCTTAAATGAACATATCATCCAAGATAATCAAATCCCAAACTTTGGAAATACCAAAATCCTAGCATTTGAGAAAAATAAAGGAAAACGATGCATAAAAGAAATGGCATACATAAAAAAATGCCAAAACGCCATAAATAATTGAACTGACATGGACAACCTGATATACCACACCAAGTTTGCGCCTACACATATAGCTTTACTAATTGCCAACCCAACACGAACAAATAAAATTCGCAATGTATCAACTATCAACCTACTCCACTTCCACAACATAACAAACCCGAAAATAAAATTAGATTGACTATTTACAAATGAAATCCTGAGGGTTATACATGATATAATTGTTTGAAATTTCACAACAATAAATAATGACTATTTACTAATTTTCATTAATATATCATTTGGATTTATGCAGGATAATTTGGTTAGGGAAATGATAAACAGAAAACGTATGCTAATGCTGGTTATTTGAATTAATAATTACAAAAACAGTCGAAATACTGGTTAATTGTATTCTCATAATAATAAACAACAAATAATTTTCTTAACATCTGGTACACAAACGTCTTTTTTTCACATGTAGTTTTTTCTAAATCTGCACCCTGATAAAGCTGTTGTGTAGCAAAATACGTATTGTGGTTATACGTACCCAATTTATAGAAACTTGTAGTTATTTTCATTGGTTGGTTAATGTTAGCCATCCAGATAATTGTCCAATTATTTTTTTTATTATTTGGAAGTTCTATTTTTTCCAGACCCTCGTCTAAATTTGACCTCATCAGGACAAATCGAATATATGATATAAATTAAACAAATTATATTTGGAGATAATTCCTCTGATCTCTAAAATTTCATGCAGGAAGACCAAAAAATACTTTTTGAAATTATAAATAAAAAATATTATGGATGATTTTGTCAGAAATCACATGAAATCATCCCATTCAATTTCAATAAAAGTGGATGCACTCAATACACCTCAGAGAAATTTTCTGCCACTTACACATTTCCAAAAATACATACATGGATGAATTCGTGCCGGAAATTCAAGAAGATTAAAAAAACATTCGAAAGAAATGTTTGCCTTTTTGTTTAAAAAACACAACAAATTTATGGATTCTGATTCCTCTATTTTTTTATACAGTGCTTCTCAAAATTCCCCTCCCCCCCTCTTATTTTTGGAACGATTATACATAAAGAAGTGAAATTTGGAAACTGAATAATGAAGGTTGTAAACTTCCCTACTAGTGATGATAGATGACGAAATCGTCAAAGATGACGTCACAAGGCCATTGTGACCAATAATTTTAAATGGAACCCTACGGCAAAGGTATTGAAAAAACCTATTCAATGATACTTATTTTGTTTGTGTTTATGCCAGTTTTAATGGCTCATTAGTAAACAATAAAATTTAAATTGCATTCAGTATGATATTAATTACAGATTTAAGAATCAGTATCTACTTAAAGAAATTGCTCGAAGTGACCTCCATTTACTTCCTGACAGTGAAATATCCTATTTTTAAACTCTTCTCCTACTTTTGCAAATGTGTCTGCGGAAACAGCCTCACATTCTGCAACAATACATTGTTTTAAAACGTCAATATTGTCAGGTTCAGTGGCGTAAACCTTCGATTTAAGGTACCTCCAAAGAAAAAAATCCAAAGGTGTGAGGTCCGGTGATCGAGCTGGCCATTCCGTTGAACCTCGTCGTCCAATCCATCTACCACGATACTCCTCATCCAAATACCGTCTTACTGCACTGTAATAGTGTGGAGGAGCACCATCCTGTTGTAATGTTATTTCCAAATTGCCGAATTCATCTGGATTTTCTTCCAGAATTTCAAGGATCAACGGTTCTATTGCGTTTTGCAACAGCTCCAGATAAACCTTACCAGTTAAATAAGTATTTGAAAAAGAGGCCCAACGATGTGGTTTCCCAGGATACCTGCCCAAACATTCACCTTCTGGGGAATTTGGGTATGTGTTTCACGAAGCAGGTGAGGATTTGCGTCACTCCAATACCTCACATTCTGTGTATTTACATTTCCATTTAGATAGAAAGTACTTTCGTCACTAGAACAAATTGTTTTGACATAGTCTGGCTGTTGGTTAATTTTAGTTTCCATATTTTCACAAAATTCTAGTCTGCGGTCTGGGTCGTCGTCTGAGAGTTGATGAACCATTTTTAATTTGTATGGATGAAATTTGTTATTTTTTCAACACCCTGTGTACTGTACTTCGACTGACTTCACAGGTAGATACAACGTGAGTTGTTGAAGAAGTAGGATTAACTATTACTTCTGCCAGTATATCAATTTTTTTCTCATCAGAAATTTGTGGTCTGCCAGATCGTTTCGCATCATTAATACTACCCGTTGTTTCAAACTTACAAAGAAGCTCCGTTAAATAAGTCCTCGAAACGGGGCGATCGGGAAACCTCTCATTAAAAATGCATTCTGCTGCATGAATATTTTGTCCAGTTTCACCAAGAATTAGGATCGCTGCTACTTTATCACCTAGAGCACGTACCATTTCGCTTCTTGAAGCACTCAAACGTTCGGCTCACAACAGTTTAACAAATTATAAAAATCTACAAAAATATTAAAAGTACCGAAAGCTGCTAAAACAGTTAAACGTTCGATCAACAATACACAAATCATTAAATGTACAAAAACTTGGACAATTACAAAAACGTCGAATTAGGGAGACTAACAAAAACGTCAGCTTATTTGACAACTATCCAGAGGCGGAGCTTGAATTTGGAATTTCAGTATTAACTGATTTAATTCATCACAGCTTTGCGTTTTTTAAAAGCGAGTTGCCAAAACTGCCATAAACACAAACAAAATTAGTATCATTGAATAGGTTTTTTCGATACCTTTTAAAAGAGGTGTCGCTTGCCGTAGGGTTCCATTTAAAATTATTGGTCACAATGGCCTCGTGACGTCATCCTTGACGATTTCGTCATCTATCATCACTAGTAGGGAAGTTTACAACCTTTAATATTCAGTTTCCAAATTTCACTTGTTATGTATAATCGTTCCAAAAATAAGAGGGGGGGAGCGGACTTTTGAGAAGCACTGTATACTTATCACAAACTATAAAACTTCCTTGGGGTGATGATGATGATATATGCAAATCCAAACTTTCCTTATGATTTCTCCATAAAAACTAGAAATGCAGAAAAAAAATATTTCTAATTTTAATATTTCTGTTACAGTTCTGACTGATATCGATATTAGCACCTACGACGATAGTACCCTAGGATCGCCTTCTGTGACGTCATACAGGGTGAGCGATGACGTTTTCTGCGTTCAACCACCATCTCTCAGAGCAATGGGATCATTCAGGTCTTCTAGAGATTCGAGGGAATCTAGGGACTCCAGAGAGTCAACGAATTCGACCTCAAAGAGGAACCAAACGGATGGAAAATCTCATTATTTCAAATTCAGAGGTTAGTTCAGCAGGTGTTGAATAAAGGAACCGTTTATATGAATTATGAATAGTAATGGGCCCGAAAGACAACCTTGAAGCACCCTAAAAGATCTTAACTAAAATCTATTGATGGTAACTTTTTATTCTCTTTTTAGAAAATATTTGTATGAAGTTTAATGATCAAAATATTTGAAAAACAACGCTTTTTCATGAATGTACCAAAAATAAATAAATTATGTCTTTTTTCAATACATACCGGGTGAGTCTCCAAGGTGGCTCACCCCTATAACTTTTTTATTATTGAAGATAGAAAAACGAAATTTGGGGGTTGTGTATTATAGTTCAATTTACATTTTTTGACATATTTACTTGCTTTGCCGTACTTCCTGTTTGACCGGAAATGACCCTAACTTTCGATTTTTAAATAGGACATCCTATATATTTTTACTAATTTCGATCGAGAATAACATACTAAATCCAAATAATATTTGACAAATAAACTCATTTTTATTCCAATTTTTATTTTTCGATCTAGAATGCCATGGATCGTGTAAATCGCTTCATTCTTGATCAAGAACATGGGAAAAATATGACTTTGAGGCTTATGACCTCAAAGTCGGTTTGAGAATTATTTAAAAGTCGCAAATTAGTCCATTGAGGTTCTAAATTTTCAAAATGACCTCCTTGATCACGGTAAAGTTCACCTTTTTCAATTGTTGCGCGCACCAAATTGATTAGCTGTTCTGCAGTGATGTTCTGGAATGCCACCCTCACTTATACTCCAGTTCTTCAGGAGTAGCTGATGCTGTGTTATACACCTGATTTTTAATTGTTCCCTAGAAAAAAAAAATCTAGCGTAGTAAGATCTGGTGATCTTGAATATGAAAAAAAAAATACAATATGACAACTTAAGAAAGTACCTCGCAAGCCACTGAATAGTTCCATAAGTGCCATTCCACTTTTCTGGGAAAGTATCATTCAGATGTTCTCTTGCGACTTGAGAATTGCGAGGTAGCGCTCCATCTTGTTGAAAATAGATATCAACTTGGTTAGCCAGTGGCAATTCTTCAATGAAATCATCAATTCGATTTCTAAAGAACTGTAGATATATTTCCGCAGTAAGTTATCCTGCGAAAATTATTGGCCCCAAAAGTTTTCCTTCGATAATACCCATCCAGCAATTGAAACCAAATCGCTCTTGAAAATTCCCTTCTTGCATCAAATGTAAATTTGTTTGAGACCAGTACCTTTTATTATTCCGATTGACAGACCCAAGTTGGTGAATCGAGTTTCATCTGAATAAATAAATTTAAATGGAAAACGTCTATCTTCTGTGTATTTAGTCAAAAACCAGTTGCAATAAGTTAATCTTCGGTTGTGGTCGTTATCGTCGTTGGTGTAGTTGGTACTTGAATGATCGTTAATTATATTTGTGAAGAATTCTCCAAACGGACTAATATCACACTCGGAAACATTTTGGCGAATTGACGCCGTACAATTCACTTCAACATAGGCCAACTCGTCTACTTCTTTTTCTTCACTGACGATGAAGTTATTGGCATTTTCTTCTGGATCATTTCGCATTTTCCTTTCCAGTTTTGGAAAATAATGCCAAGTGCGATGGCGACGATTAGGGAATCTTTGAGCATAAATTCGAGCTGCATTCTTTTTTGCTTCTTTGTAAATTAGCAGCATGTCACTTTTCTCGTTTCTAGTATAATTTTCCAAAACAACCCCCGAACATTACACCTATTGACAGTCACATGCCCGAGATCACCTTTCGCCAACGTACTATCAGAAAGATTTTGCTGGGTCTCAACACCAACAAAGCCTGTGGATCTGACGGAATCCCGCCGATTGTTCTCAAGAAATGTGCCCCCGAACTAACACCTGTTCTTTGCAAGTTGTTCAACCACTCTTACAATTTGGGGGTATTTCCGTCCAATTGGAAAATTGCAAGAGTACAGACAGTCCTAAAAAGGCAAAAAGGCCCTACCTAGCAACTACAGACCTATCGCACTGCTATCTATTATTTCAAAGGTCATGGAAAAAGCCATCAACATCGAGCTCATGAAATATCTGGAAGACTCAGGAATTGTCAACGATAGGCAATATGGCTTCCGCCATCAGAGATCAACTGGTGACCTGCTCGCTTACGTCTCACATATATGGCAGCTATCTATTGAAAAGTATGGAGAAACTTTAGCTGTGGCATTAGATATCTCCAAGGCGTTCGATCGAGTTTGGCACCAGGGACTCCTCGCCAAGCTTCCGTCCTATGGCTTGCCCCCTCAGCTGTGTTCTCTGCTTGCTAGTTTTCTCTCAAACAGGTCTCTCCATGTAGTGGTCGATGGAGTTTCATCTGACACTCTACTCATAAATGCTGGTGTTCCGCAAGGATCTATTCTCGCACCAACACTATTTCTACTTCACATCAACGACCTGTTGAAAGCAACTTCATGTCCAGTACACAGCTTTGCGATGATAGTACCCTCCATACCGCTTTCTCTTCCAGGGCCCCTATATCAGCCCGAGAAACCAGAAATGAACGAGGAAGAAATGTTAATAATATAAATATGGACTTAGCAACAATTCTCGAATGGGGATCTAATAACTTGGTAGAATTCAATGCAAACAAAACACAAGCATGTCTTTTCTCTAGAAAAGCCGATCTCACTGTGCCTAACATAACTTTGTCAGGAGTAACCATACCACTGAAGTCATCCATATCGATGCTTGGTATTACTATCAGCAATAACCTTTCCTGGGAAAATCACGTGAGGTCCATTGCCAAAAGTGCATCCCAAAAACTTGGTTTTTTGTTTTGTGCCAAGAGCTATTTCACCCCCAGTCAGCTGCTTATGATCTATAAGGCACAGATCCGACCTGTCCTGGAATACTGTTCCCATATTTGGAGTGCGGCACCTAAACATATCCTGAGGCTATTGGATTCTGTCCAAAAAAGGGCAATTCGTCTCGTCGGTGATGCCTCGCTTACAAACTCGCTCACTTGTCTGGAACACCGTAGAAAAGTTGGCGATTTGTCTCTATTTTATAGATATTTTCATGGGCGATGCTCTTCTGAAATATCAACAATCGTTCCTGCTTTGGCAGTCTCTTCGAGATTAACCCGTCAAGTTCAGTCATCACACCCCTTCGTGGTCACTTTGGAGACCTGCAGAACATCACTTTCCAAAGACTCGTTCATCCAACGAACAGCGAGGCTTTGGAACTCATTACCTAGGGAGGTGTTCCCCGAGGCATACAACCTTCAGAAATTTAAGAAGAACACCAACTCCTACCTTCTTTCCCTTGGTTCCCACGATGTTCTCTGAAAATTACAGGATATGCCTTTTCGTGGGAACCAGAACAAAAAAAAAAAAAAAAAAAAATCAAATTATAAACTACCCAACAAATATTTTTTTTAAAAGTGACAGCATATTCATTAACCTATTTGTTTAGGTAGGACTTAGTGCATAAGTATATCGAATACGTATTATTTGTTATTGAGTATGATCGCTTCTTGCAATTATTCAGAAAAATAGTGAAAACAAAGTGAAAGTGTGTGGTATCAAATTATTTGTAAGAAAATGATCTTTCACAAAAACCCGACGAGCCACCCCTTTCCATTTGAAAAAATCAAGTTAACTGGAAAAATTCATATTTGCGACTTTTGAATAATTCTCAAAACGAATGTGAAGTCATAAGCCTCAAAGTCGTATTTTGCCCATGTTACTTGATCAAGATCGAAAAATAATAAATTGGAATAAAAAAAATGACTTTATTTGTCAAATATTGACAAGTGAGGTGTTGTTGGATTGAGAATGTCATTCTCGATCGGAATAAGTAAAAATATATAGGATGTCCCATTCAAAAATCGAAAGTTAGGGTCATTTCCGGTCGAACCGGAAGTACGGCAAAGCAAGTGAATATGATGAAGAAATTTAATTGAACTATAATACACAACTCCCAAATTTAGTTTTTCTATCTTCAATAATAAAAAAGTTATAGGGGTGAGTCACCTTAGAGAATCACCCGGTGCATTTCCAAAACTAAACGCGTTAAACTTTAATTTTAAGAAATGCTCAACATATAAAAAATGTATACATATACCGAATAATAACAATGTTCATATTACCCAAGGATTACGGAAATAAGTTCTACTGCATCTTTTCACGTTCAACGCTATAGCATTGAAAAAATATATAAAATAAACATGTTTTTCGTATATTTAAAAAGAGTTCTTTCAAAAGGATTTTTTTGTCATATTTTATTTGAAAACAAAATAAATATAATAAAATAATAAAGTCAATCAAATTACTTTATACATAATATCCAATATTTTCTTACATTAGAGAAAAAGAATGCAAAAAATGAACAACAAAATGGTATAGGCTCGCCCATCGTTGGCGACACAATATAAAAGAAAAGAATAACAAAAACTCTAAAATTGTGTTTTTGTATTTTTCCTTGAAAAAAATAAAATTGTATTCGATCATCCAAGGCAATCTAAAAATCATCACAGAAACAGAGGTTCTGATTTCTATCCGTTCGATACTTTCAATTATAACATATTTTTTTCTCTATGCTAATTTCTTTTTTGTTTTTTTTTTTTTTCAGAACGCTCATACAGCGATATCCAACGAGTGTGAAACAATAGAGGACTCACATCCCATCAGCAACCATAAACGTATAAAGTGTTACTTCAGTCTCTCGACTAGTCATTCCCAAAGACAATGCTGATCGATTTCATATACCAAAAAGTCGAATCTACGCAATACGAATAACCGACGGCTCATTATTTATATCATTAACATTTTTTATCGAATAATATGTGTGGAAATTTTTCCCCTACAGGTGAATCTTGTTTAAATTAGGTATGAATTAAGCGACAATCTGTATTTGTAATGTTTGTCTTTGCAATATTGTAATAGTAGTTTGTTATGTATTTTTACTATGTATTTGTCAATAAATGGAACGAATTGTCACTGGAGCCTTCTTCAATAAAATCTTGAAAAAAAAATGGGGTTCAATTATGTGGCGTTTCTCATAATTTTAGCAAATCCATAATTTTCAGAAATGGGTTAATTGAAATTTTATATTCCAGCAGGATCCATCATGAGACTATTTCTTCTTACTATTCACTCAGCGTTTATGTAGAACGAAATCAAAAGATCTAAATATCTTTTCA